>PVJN01009169.1:0-61997 GCA_004026805.1 Lasiurus borealis | reverse complement strand
TGCCCTTGACCGGAATTGAACCTGGGACCTTTCAGTCCGCAGGCTGATGCTCTCACCACTGAGCCAAACTGGTTTCGGCTCTTTTTTCTTTCTTTTTTTAAATATATTTTTATTGATTTCAGAGAAGAAGGGAGAGGGAGAGAGAAACATCAATGATGAGAATCATTGATTGGCTGCCTCCTGAAAAAAGGAGAGTCCTGATCCCATAAACATCACCATCAAATACGAGGGTGAACCCCTTTCTGGGACTTAGCTAAGTGTGATAATAAGTTGAACAGAATTTATCAAATAGCTATTTCTTAAGTTCCAATATTAAGCCCTAGAACAGGAGGGGGAAGATAAATCAGACCTGCCCTCAGTGAGCTCCTAGTCCAGTAAAAGCAGAGGCGACAGACGTGAAAACAAATAATTACGATGCCGTCACGTCAGCTCGGCCTTCACACCTGCAGAGCCTTCACACCTGCAGAGCCTTCACACCCATAGAGCACGCCACAGGTCCACCTGTCTGTGGTGTGATCTGACCCTCACACCCTCGCTGTCAGGAGGGAAGGATGGGCATCACCCTCTGCCTTTCCCTGATGAAGAAACCAAAGCCTCTGAGAGAGGAAGTGACCCCCAAGACCAGGGCGGTGGCCGGGGGGGTAATGCTTGCTGGAAGCCCAGCCGCCCCGGGACCGGCGGGGGCATCTCAGAGGCCCCGTCTTCGGTCTCTGCCCCCCGTTCTCTTCTGCAGTCTTCATGGTGGCTTTGGACTTTCCCTCAGGCATATACCCAAGCCCGCTGGGCTATGGCAGTTGGGACTACTCGAACCTGGACCCGGAGAGATTCTGGAGGGAATCTTCGAGGAGAAGGCGACGGAAAAAGGGTGAGGCCCCACTTAGGGACTTCTGTCCCATTTGCCCGGGGCACGCCCGGCCCCCATCTAGGTGCGGCAGGGAAAGGCCTTCGTATGGAAATCCCCAGGCCCGGTTCTCGCTCATGGATCCCCAGCCTGGCCACCTAAATGACTGCGAGGTCAATGAATGAGCCTTAGTTAAGAGTCAGCGCAGAATAAGTGTTGGCGTGCGTGGGGCGGTCTTTTGTATTATAATACAGTGGTGCCTCGAGATTCGAGTGCCCTAACATACGAGATTTTTGAGATACGAGCCGTCGAGCGAGCGATTTTTGCTTTGAAATATGAGCAACATTTGAGATACAAGTAATCGCCCGGATCAGCCAGCTACACACGACCCACCAGTTTACCGTGACCCGAGCGTCTCATAGTTTCCCACGCCTCAAGCTTACGGAACGAATTAAACTCGTATCTCGAGGCACCACTGTAATAGATGCCAGTTATGGCCTACTGTGTGCCAGGCACCACGCCCAGCTCTTCATCCAGCTGAAGGACACACTGAATCCTCAGATGAGGAAACGAGTTCAGAGAAGCAACTTTCCCTGGGCCAGCTTTCCATTGCAGTCAACAGAGACACACATAGCCCGTGTGCCAGGCGTGTGCCAGATAAACACGAGGATTCCCCGTGAGGGCCGGCACAGCCCCGCCGGGCGGTCTGATGGAAATACAGGCAGCACACTGATACTGGGGAACACGGGTGCTGAGCAGCAGGGGGAGGGGTACCCCGCCAGGCCTGAGAAGGTCAGGGAGCGGCAGTTAGGCTGAGATTTACGGGATGTGCGTTTTAGGCTGGCCAGAGGGGAGGCTACTGTTCCAGACAGAGGGGACGGCAGGTGAGAAGACCCAGAAGCACGTGGGGAGCAGAGAGGCCGCAGTGGGGGGACCGCGAGGGATGAGCAGCCATGGATGGCTGAGGCAGGATTCAAACTCAGGACTGCCAAGTGTGGTCCAAGGACCTGCAGCATCAGCATCCCGCTAGCTGGACTGAATCAGACCAGCCGTGTCTGCCGTGACCCATGAGCATGTACAGGGCGCAGGAAAGAACATACCGGACCGCCTCGGGGAACTGAGTGTGTGCGGTGACCGGCTGGAAATGAGAATGCTCAGAGCCAGGCGCTGCTGGGCGCTCCTTTTCTCACATTTCCCGTGATCGGCCACATAGTAGGGCTGCTTTCCCAGCAGTGATCATGGGCACGCAGGAATTTCGAGGTAAATTGTCTTCAAACTGAATGACATTTCAGTTAATACTAAATTTCAGTCTTCTGAGATTGCTAGGTTGTTACTTTTTAAAGCATTTAGCCCAACATTGATTCATTTCAGTCTTGCGGTTCTGAGGTTTTGGTTCTTGATCTTCGAAGAAAATATTTCAACCTTTTGAAGTCTTTTTTTTTTCTTTTTTTTTTGTGCATTGAGTGCTTGTCCTGTGTCCTCTGCATCCATTATTTCCTGTGGTTGGCTCATGGCCTGTGAGGTAGTTAGCACTCGTGTCTTTAATGGGATCAGAGAGGTTAGGTAACTCGCCCAAGGTCACACAGTAAGTGATTTGGCTCCGCCTGAGGCTGTTTCTCTTGCTGTTGCTGTTCCCTCCCGGGAGGGGGCTGTCTGCAGACCCAAGCTCCTGGTCTGCAGTGTCACCCAAGACACGAAAGAAGTGAGGGAGCGCTTTTTCTCTTCCCTAGGAAAAGAGACGTCTTTCTTCATGCCTAAGCTTTACTCTCATAAATCTCTCAACAGCAGGAAAGTCTCCTATCCCCATTCTCAGGTGAGTGCAGGGGCGGGGTGGGGGGGAGAGGGAGGGGCAAACTCAGAGCCCTGGGATCCCCATAAGCTCCCATGACTTCCGATCAGTCCCACAAAAATCTCTGCGTTCCTCACCCCACCCTCTTGGGGAGGGACCCTGGATTTTCCCAGGTTCCAGAGGTTGGGCACAGTGCAGGTCAATGACAGTGCTCACCCCGATTCCTCCAGCGTGTGCCCAGACCTGCTCATACCGGATCTCAAAGCCCAGGCCCCTTTGAGATAGTTCTGGGCATCCCTGCATTGAATCTCGTGTTGTCTCCTGCTCTCCTGAGCTCTCAGGGTGCACAGTCTGAGTAGCAGGGTGACCACGTGGTGTAGAATGGTTCTATCTCTGTGCTGTGAGGGGGAGGGGCCTCAGAGCAGTCATATATATATATATATATATATATATATATATATATATATTTCAGAGATAAAGGGAAAGGGAGAGAGAGAGAATCATCGATTGGTTGCCTTCTGCACACCCCCTATTGGGAATCGAACCCACAGCCTGGGCATGTGCCCTTGGCCAGAATCGAACCTGGGACCCTTCAGTCCGAAGGCCAATGCTCTGTCCATTGATCCAAACCAGCTAGGGCACAGGCAGTCTTATGTTACCCCCATCCCAGCAATGTCACTTAGCCTCATGCACGTGGGGTAGTTACTGGCTACAACATGAGAATAGATGAAAGTAATTGGACCTCCACCGTGTGCAGATTTTCTTTGCAAATATCCTCTCTAGTCCTTACAACATTTCTGCAAGGTCGGTAATGATGATCTTTTTTTTTTTTTAATATATCTTATTGATTTTTTACAGAGAGGAAGGGAGAGGGACAGAAAGTCAGAAATATCGATGACAGAGAGACATCGATCAGCCGCCTCTTACACGCCCCACACTGGAGATATGCCCGCAACCAAGGTACATGCCCCCAACCGGAATCAAACCTGGGACCTTTCAGTCCGAAGGCTGACGCTCTTATCACTGAGCCAAACCGGTCTCGGCAATGATCTTTTTAAAATATATATATTTTTATTGATTTCAGAAAGGAAGGGAGGAGAGAGATAGAGAAACATCAATGAAATGAGAGAATCGTTGATTGGCTGCCTCTTGCCTGCCCCTATACGAGCCCGCAGCCTAGCATGTGCTCTGACCGGGAATTGAACTGTGACCTCCTGGTTCAGAGTTTGACGCTCAACCACTGAGCCATGCCAGCCGGGTGGTAATGATTATCTTTATGCGGCAAAGGAAGACATAGACTCCCAGAGCTGAATCACTTCCCCTGTGGTCGGCAAACTGCGGCTCGAGAGCCACATGCAGCTCTTTGGCCCCTTGAGTGTGGCTCTTCCACAAAATACCTCGGCCTGGGCGAGTCTTATTTTGAAGAAGTGGCGTTAGAAGAAGTTTAAGTTTAAAAAATTTGGCTCTCAGAAGAAATTTCAATCGCCGTCCTGTTGATATTTGGCTCTGCTGACTAATGAGTTTGCCAACCACTGTCCCAGGCCACACAGCTGACGTCAGAACGCTGTCATTCTGAACTCCTTCTGCATCATTGCTGCCTCTCCAGCAAACAGGAGAGGCTGACAACTCAAACCACGCCAGTCTCTGCCTTCTCTCTCTGCTCTGCTGACAGGCGCACTGAGGCCTGTGACGAATGTGGATCCCTGGGAATGCTTTCTAACAAATCCCGGTCACCCCTTCACCTCTGTCAACATCAGCAGCTGTCACACAACCAGCTGCGTGGTGTATGGGATATCCTTTCAGCCCTCTTCTCTCTAATCAAATCACCAAATGACCCAACGACCGGTTGACCAGGGGCTATGACATGCACCGACCACCAGGGGCCAGACGCTCAATGCTGGCAGACGCTGGCCGCCTGAGGGGCTTGTCCCAGCAGAACTGCAGACAAGGCCAGCCTTGTCCCCCTTCAGACCGGGACCTGGGAAAGCGGTTCCCACCTGGTTTGAGCCTCTCTGCTGCTCACATCCAAACCTGATCCTCTAACAAATATGTGATACTTTTTAAAAAAAATATATGTTATTGATTTTTCACAGAGAGGAAGGGAGAGGGATAGAAAGTCAGAAACATCGATGAGAGAGAAACATTCACCAACCGCCTCCTGCACACCCCCTACTGGGGATGTGCCCGCAACCAAGGTACATTCCCCTGACAGGAATCGAACCTGGGACCTTTCAGTCCACAGACTGACGCTCCATCCACTGAGCCACACCGGTTCCGGCCATATGCGATCCTTTTCCCAGCGCAGCATCACTGTCTGCTTACTGTTCTCTCCCGCTGGCCGGATCCTCTGCAGGGACCAGTGTTCCCAGGGCCGGACTCCGTAGTTTGGCTCAAAGACACGTTTGCTGAAGGAGGTGCGCTGACTGCACGGACAGTCTGTGTTCACAGCTCTGCCGCAGCAGCCACTTCGATGCTTTCGCTGCCGTCATCTCACAGAACGCCACGAGGAAGCCAACGCGTTGAGGACTCGGTGACTTGCCAGGATCGCCACGCAGATCCGGGACTGGAACCCCAGCGCCTGAGTCCCCAGCCCTTGCGTTTTCTGCATGAACCTCTTCACCCCACCATTTCCCGGGCTGAAGGGCTGTGTTGTCACGCTGTGCCTGAAAGCGCTCCCTCTATGGCAGTGGTTCTCAACCTTCCTAATGTTGCGACCCTTTAAGACAGCTCCTCGTGGTGATGACCCACAACCATAAAATTATTTCCGTTGCTACTTTATCACTGTAATTTTGCTACTGTTATGAACTGTCATGTAAATATCTGATAGGCAGGATGTATTTTCATTGTTACAAATTGAACATAATTAAAGCGTTGTGATTAATCACAAAAACAATATGTAATTATATATTGTGAAATATTTATTTCTAATTACAAATAAATGGAAATGTTGTCTAGAATCGTGGTGTAGCATGGGCAACAGTCTTCCTAGGACAACAGTAAACTACATTGCTACACTTTGCTACACCGAGGAGCGGTGTGTTGGTTCCTAAGACCATGGGAAACAGGTGTTTTCCAATAGTCTTAGGCGACCCCTGTGAAAGGGTCGTTCGACCCCCAAAGGGGTTGCGACCCACAGGTTGAGAACCTCTGCTCTACGGGAAGAATCAGAAATATCCAGGAAACAGCCTGGCACCCGTTAATTACAGGGCCAAACTGACGGCCACAGTGGCATGTGCCTTTCTGTATTATCCTCACCACTGGTTTTACTGAATCTGTTTTCCCCTCTCCCCTGCAGTCTTCGAACGGACATCCAAACAGCAAGAAAAGCTATTCGTCCCAGAGGAATTCAGAGGACACCGCAGAATCGATGAGTACCACGAAAGGTACAGTAGCGAGCTGCGAGGGAAGTGAGAGCTTTCGACGGAGTTATCATCTCCAAAACCCTCCTTTCTTAGTCTGTTTCAACGTAATTTGTCACCCTAGAGTGCGCACTGATTAAGTTCCCCTTTTGTAGAGAATTCTATCATGGCACCTGAGTCAGTGCTACACTTATCACTTGCATGTCCTTTTTTCCTCGATAAAATAGGGGCTTCTTGAAGATAATCTACGCCTAGCACATAGCAGATGCTCAACAAATTTTTGTTGGATCGGTGGCTAGCTTAATAAATGGACAGATCTATGGCCATCGGTGTATATCTGTATAAAATGCAAGTGAAATTTATGAATTTCCCTAACCTGCTTCCCGCAGTATCAATGATTCGAATGCACCCAGGATTTCCACACTAACAGGAAACAGAGATCTACCATGGCTGAACATCTCTCAGTTCTTCTTATTACGATTATTTTTGCTAATATCACTCTGACAGATCATTATCAGACTTCGGTCGGGAGGAAATCGACACAAATCAGGAAAATATCGGAAGCAAGATTGTATGCGAATATGCTTCCTAAGGTGAGCACAGAATTGGGATTTCATAGGAGAGGTGATTTAAAAGGGGCCGCGGGTAGAGCTACAAAGGCGAGCACTGTTGAGGTGTCAGGGTAAGAATTTGGGTGCATCCGATTGTAGGCTCAGGTGATGCGGTCAGGAACCGCCTAAGGCAGCGGTAGGCAAACAGTGACTGTACTTACTGCCACCGATCTGCACCCTTACAGAGACTAAAGTGGTAAGTTTTGTGTATATTTTACCACAATTTTTTAAAATATATTTTATTGATTTTCCACAGAGAGGAAGGGAGAGGGATAGAGAGTTAGAAACATCAATGAGAGAGAGACATCAATCAGCTGCCTCCTGCACACTCCCCACTGGGTATGTGCCCACAACCAAGGTATGTGCCGTCCCTGACCGGAATCGAACCTGGGACCCTTAAATCCACAGGCCGACGCTCCATCCACTGAGCCAAACCAGTTAGGGCTCCCCAGTCAACATCTTGGTGCCTAAACCATTTTTCTTTCTTTGGCGCAACTTCCTTAGGATAGCATCCTAAAATTAGAGTTATCAGATCAAAGGACATGAGCGCCTTTACGTTTCTCAATGCATGCTGTAAAATTGACGGTACCCTTTATTCCCGCCCCCCACCCCCTTTCCGGCTCAGTCCCACCCTGCCTGCAAAATCCCTGAGATGTCTGCGAACTGCTTCAACATTTACGGGAAGAGCCCTCTGATTGTCTACTTCCTGCTGAACCACGCCACCCTGCGGCACAGTGGCAGAGACGTGCTGGTCACCAGGACGGAAATAACCAAGACGGTACCATATCCTTCCCTGCTTCCTCTTCCCAGAAGCAAGGCGGAGGGGTGAGGGGGTGGAGGGAGAGAGAGAACATCCATCCAGCTCTTAACACAGCGGCCTGGCACATAGTAGGTGCCTGTCAAGGCTGGCCATATACAGTGGTACCTCGAGATACGAGTTTAATTCGTTCTGTAACCTTGAGGCGTGGGAAACTATGAGACGCTCGAGTCGCGGTAAACGGGTGGGTCGTGTGCAGCCGGCCGATCCGCGCGATGACTCCTATCTCAACTGTTGCTCGTATTTCAAAGCAAAAATCGCTCGCTCGACACTCGTATCTCAAAATTCTTCTATGATAAAGGGCACTCGTATCTCGAGGTACCACTGTAAGCCTAAGGGTCAGAATCTTGCTCCTTTAGATCCACATCTGCCTCATGGACTGGCTGTGCGGGACCCTGGGAAGTGGAATTGCCTTGGGTACCAGGTGTCCTCCCGTGTACCAGGACGGATGGGCTAAGTAGATCCGCGAACACGGCAGCTCAGGAATGCCTCCCAGATGCTCACGGCCCTGGAGTACGTGTTGGCCAGGAATCGTGGTGTCTATAAGGATGTGTGTTTTTCCTAACACACCCACCTCCTCCCCCAGACACCTCAGCAGATTCCTGGCCCCATTGACATCTGTCCTGGAGACCCGGCAGAAAGCTCAGGTCTGAAGGAAGCAGGTGTGCATGTGCTGGTGTCCTGAGTCTTAGGGTCAGAACACGGGGTTCAGCAGACCTGGACTCGGGGGACAACTCAAGGGCTTCCCAGCTGAGTGGTCTCGGACAAGTCCCAGCTTCTCTCTGGGCCTCGTTTTCTCATCTCTGAAATGGGCACAGTAGGATGTGCCTCGGGGGACTTTTAAGTGCAATAGAGGCAGAGGCTTGGCATGGCGCCTGTCTGCACACAGACCGCATCAGGAGGCTGCCCTCTGGCCCTTCCCAGCCTCAAACCTACTATCTGTCACATGTCACGGGGCTTTGCTGTTTATGAAATGCTTTTCCTCGCTCTCGCCTACTGTTCGGGAAAGACAGTGTGTGCAGTGGGAGGAGCCTGGCACCCAGGCCTGGATTGGAGTCCCAGCCCAGCAGCCCACTGGCCTTCCAATGTCACGTGCTCGGCTTAACCTCTGACCTCATATTTTGTCATTTCCTTCCTAAAATGAGGATACTTACACCAAACCAACAGCGGCGTGACCAGGGTTAACTGGCATCCAGCTGGTACTAAATAAGAGTTATCATTATCGTTAACATCATCTAAGGTGGGCACTCTTATTCCTATTGAATTGAATTGAATTTAAATATATTTTTGATTGGTTTCAGAAAGGAAGGGAGAGAGAGAGAAGCATCAGTGATGAGAGAGAACCAGTGAGCAGCTGCCTCTTGCACGCCCCACACTGGGGACTAAGCCTGTAACCCAAGCATGTGCCCTGACCGGGAGTAGAACCGTGACTTCCTGCTTCCTACATCGACGCTCAACCATTGAGCCACACTGGCCGAGCTATTACCCCTATTTTTTAGATAAGGAACTGGAGGGGATGACATACCTTGTCTGAGCTCCTGCAGGTGACGAGTGTGGCTGAAATCCTGACCGGTCCAGAAGGTGTGAGGGCACAGAGGGAGGCAAAGAAACAATGTTCACATATAATCATGAGCAAGGGAGTGAGGCCTTGGTCCTGAAAGGAAAGACAAGATAGTAAGAATTTTATTTTATTTTTTTTAAAATATATCTTATTTATTTTTCACAGAGAGGAAGGGAGAGGGACAGAGTTAGAAACATTGATGAGAAAGGAACATTGATCGGCTGCCCCCTGCATATCCCCCACTGGGGATGTGCCCGCAACCAAGGTACATGTCCCTGACCGGATCAAACTTGGGACCTTTCAGTCCGAAGGCTGACGCTCTATCCACTGAGCCACACCAGTCAGGGCGTTAGGAAGGGTTTTAGGTGGCAGTGTAAAGGAGGTGTTGCCTCGCCCTTCCATTAGCAGGAAGAGAGAAGAACATGCTTCAGAGACGGGGAGTGGCCGAGAGTGGTGAGCTAGCCTCTTCCAAAGCAGCCATTTCCTGCTCAGAGTTTCCCCACGGTGTCTCCCGGCCCCCCTCCCCGTGCCCGAGGCACAGGCCTCTCACAGTGCCAGAGGCAGGACCGGCCGGCCGGCAGGGAGGGGTTTTCCTTGACGCTGAAAGTCACCGAGTCCAGCGCGACCTACGCCGATGTCATCAGCCGGACCCTGATCAACATGAAGAAGCGGCGGGACATCCTCCTGCAGCTGAGCCAGTTCCGGTGCCGAGAGTGGACCTACTTCGACGATTACCTAGTGGAGCTGCAGGACAACTTCCTCAGGTGTGTGTGCCGGGCGGCTTTGGGGGGGACGGGGGGCCCCGCTTCCAGCACCTGTCGTAGGCGCCAGGGTAACTCCGAGGTCAGGGCTGCCCCAGGCCATCCTAAGCCCCTCAGCCTTCCTGGCGGTCAGAGTGTAAACCCCACGAGGGCAGAGGCCAGGCCTTCATTTCACTCGAACGTTGGCCGGGCTGTAGATGGTACTGAGGAATGCCTTTTGGTGTGTTCCTCTTTAAAAGCTATTATAATAGTTTTGTGGTTATGTGATTTTCTAGCAGTCACATCTTCAGGAGATGCATCACGAAGTGTTTATGAATGAAATGGCATGGTGTCTAAGATTGGCTCTAACCCACCCGGGGTGGGTATGGGTGTGGGGACAAAGGGAATGAGAGGTTAGTCAAGACTGGCCTTACATGGATATGTGTGGACCTTAGAGAATGGGTAAATGGTGTTCTAATTTTTTAAAAATAATATTTTATTGATTTTTTACAGAGAGGAAGGGAAAGGGATAGAGAGTTAGAAATATCGATGAGAGAGAGTCATTGATCAGCCGCCTCCTGCACGCCCCCCCCCCCCCTACTGGGAATGTGCCCACAACCAAGGTACATGCCCTTGCCCGGAATCGAACCTGGGACCTCTCAGTCCGCAGGCCGATGCTCTATCCACTGAGCCAAACCGGTTTCGGCTAAATGGCATTCTATCCTCTTCCTGTTCTTTGACCACGGCCTGCCTACTTCATTTACTCTTATATAACCATTTCATATGTTGTAAAATTGTAAGTAGGTTTTTTGTTTTGTTTTGTAAAAACTGGTGCCATAACAAGAGCACAGGTGACAACTGTCGGTGGGGACCGTTCCAGGTGGTGGAGCGAGGGCCCTTGCGGACATCAGTTGCCACCTGCTCTCTAATCGAGCACATCATGGGGAGCACTGGTGCTGGCGCGGGGTGGACGGCAGCTCCGGCTCCGGCTCTCAGTCTCTGGGTCCCTCAGGTGGCCCTGTGGCTCGGAGACCCCCTCCGCGACAGGGGTTTCCCGGAAGCGCTCCTGGAGAGCCTGTGAGAGCGAGATGCCTGGCTCCGGGCCTGCTCACAGGAAGTGCTCAGGGAGTGACAGCTGCTAGAGATCATACACACCAGCCCAGACCGGAAGCTGCTCTATGGTAACTCAACCCTCCACAAGCCTCAGGTCCTGTTATTCCCGGGTGGAGATGATACACCGGCACAGAGAGGTGAATTAACTTGCCCAAGGTCACACAGCAAGAGTGGCAGAGCTCCGGCTTGAGTTCAGTTTGCCCTCAAAGCTTACGCTTCAGCTTCCTTTCAGGTTGTGGATTCCTCGCCTCCTCCGATTTGGAAAATGCAGTCCTTGAGTCCCGGCAGGCCTGCCGGTTTTGCTGTCTGTTCCCGGGGCTGCTATGATCTCATTCCCAGCAAGGGCTGAGCTGCCGCTCTGTGCTTAGATCTCTGTCCATCCGTTTCTCTTGACGGATGTCACGAATGAATTTGTAAATACTCGCCTCTCTTTACGTACAGAGAGAGGAGAGGAAAGTTCAATGGGCTCCTTCTTCTTTTCCCCTGTGTGTCTTTTCTCCCAGGGATGTGAAGAATCTAGACCAAAGAGAAGCAGATAAAAGAAGGGCCAACCGCACATTCATCCCACCTTCCCTCTTAAATGATGCCGCCCTTTCAAAGAGACATAAAGAAGACGAGGAGAAGGAGTCTGAATTTCTTTTAAGGTTTGTTGGGGAAAAAAGACCATGGGAAAAGTAGACATGTGAGCAATGTAAGAAATCTTAATAATGGAAAAATATATAAAAGTTCACTCGCTTTTATGGGTTACTCATTTCTTATTTTAAAATTATTAATGGTAGCAGGAAGAGTTACCAATGAGTTTGTACTTCCTCTGTGTCAAATGTTTGTACTTTATGAGATACTAGAGGCCCGATGCATGAAATTTGTGCACGGAGGGGGGGGGAAGTGTTACCTCAACCAGCCTGTACCCACTTCAATCAGGGACCCCTTGAGGGATGTCCACCGGTTTAGGTCCGATCCCTAAACTGGCAATCGGACACCCCTCTCACAATCTGGGACCGCTGGCTCCTAACTACTTGCCTGTCTGATTGCTCCTAACCCCTCTGCCTGCCTACCTAATCACTCTAACCTCTCTGCCTGCCTGCTTGATCACCCCTACCTGCTGCTACCTGCCTGATTATCCCTAACTGCCCTCCCTTGCTGGCCTGATCTCACTCTCAACTGCTCTCCCCTGCCAGACTGGTTGCCCCCAGTTAGCAGTGGGCCCAGTCCCCTGCTGGCCTGATCTCACCCCTAATTGTTCTCCCCTGCAGGCCTGATTGCCCCTGACTGCCTCTGCCTGCCTGATCACCCCTAACTGCTCTCCAATGCCAGCCTGATCTTGCCCCAAACAGCCCTCCTCTGCCAGCCAGTTTGGTTCTGATTGGTCAGTTTCTATGCCAGTCAGCATCAAAAGCTCTGCCTCCTAGGCAGCCATTGGCTCCTCACAGTTGACTCAGATTTGGTTCTGATTGATCAGTTTCTATGCTAGTCAGAGTCAAAAGCTCTGCCTCTTAGGCAGCCATTGGCTCCTTACATTCACCCAAATTTGGTTCTGATTGGTCAGTTTCTATGCCAGATGAGGCCCAGTTGTGAAACAATGCAAGCTGCTGTGGGGCCTGGGTCTTTCTTTTGGATGTTCTGGGTCTCAGTGATTCAGGTGCAGTGTGTTAGGTAATTTTAGATTTCCAAGGACCAGGCCATTCATATGCAAAAGCCTCTGTGTTACCTTGGATGGGGCAGAGTCTCAGGGCGAAGCAAACAGCAATGGCTTCCTGTCAGCCTTCCCCTAAGAGGCCCCCGGGTCTCAGTGTCCCGCAGTAATCGCTGCAAGCACCTCTGAGAGAAAGCCACCTGCGAGTTTTGCCTGCTGCCAGACAGTCCACTTTCTCCCCATATGCGTCTGGGTCCCCAGAGTCTCACCTGGAACTGGAGTTCAGAGCAGTCAGGAGCTTTTGTCTCCCTCCCGATTGAGAAAGCCAGCTGTGTACTCACTTGCCAGACCTCTCTTTGTGCACATCTTTATACCTCTACCTTCTACAGCTCAGTGAGTCTCAGTGTGCTTTTCTCTCTCCTTCTGGTTGTAGAATTTCCACTCAGCCAGCCTTCCTGTGGTTCTGGATGGCGTCCGTTTTGTCTTTTAGTTGTAGTTTTGAAATTGTTGTGCGAGGCAGCAGTCCAGGTGTTTACCTATGCCGCCATCTTGGTTTCTCCCCAAAATAATATATATTTTTAAAAACTGACTCCATTGCTAAAGAAAAGGGAGAGAGTGGATAATGGATTGGTAACTAACCATCTCTACCACAGATAGATGGTGTTATATTCTTTACTTTAGAAATGAAGAAATCAAATCTTAGTGAGTTGAGAAATTTAACCAAGGAAACCTTCCAGTCTTAAACCTTCTAATTTAAATTTTCCTTCCAACCAGAAAAAGACCACAATTTTTTTGATAATAGCAATTTAGCCTGAGACCCCCTGTTTGAGCCCTGGAATCCTATAGGATCAATGGTGACTCATTAGCAGTCTTTTTGATATTTATTTTAGATTCTCAGAAGGATAAAAAGCCAACTCACTCGAATTCACCAATAGGATTATTGGTCCCTCAAACTTGACTATCCTTCAACTACTTTTTTTTTTTTAATATATTTTATTGACTTTTTTACAGAGAGTAAGAGAGAGGGATAGAGAGTTAGAAACATCGATGAGAGAGAGACATCGATCAGTCGCCTCCTGCACACCCCCCCACTGGGGATGTGCCTGCAACCAATATACATGCCCTTGACCGGAATCGAACCTGGGACCTTTCAGTCCGCAGGCTGACGCTCTATCCACCGAGCCAAACCAGTTTCGGCCTTCAACTACTTCTTAACCATGCCAACCCCTTAAAACCCTGCTCAGGCAGTCTCCTTGCCTTGCCTGCTCAGGTAATCAGTGTGTACCCTGTGCTTTCCTGATCGCACTCACAGAGCATAGCCTGCTCCAGTTTTGTTTTATTTTGTTTTTTAATATATTTTATTGATTTTTCACAGAGAGGAAGGGAGAGAGATAGAAAGTCAGAAACATCGATGAAAGAGACATCGATCAGCCGCCTCCTGCACGCCCCACAGTGGAGATGTGCCTGCAAGCAAGGCACATGTATGCCCCCAACCGGAATGGAACCCGGGACCCTTCAGTCCACAAGCCGACTCTCTATCTACTGAGCCAAACCGGTCTCGGCCTGCTCCAGTTTTATTTGTTCATCTCCCAGATTCAAGGCTTGTTTTCGAACTTGGGAATCTCGTCCTAGATGACCTTGTTTTCCCAGAGTCTAGTCCATGCCTGGTACCCAACAGGTCATCAGAGAATGCTTAGAAAATGAATGAGGGGGCCCTGGCCGGTGAGGCTCAGTTGGTTGAGCCTCATCCTATGCACGGAGAGGTCACCGGTGGATTCCCAGTCTGGGCACATGCCCAGGCTGCGGGCTCGATCCCCTGTCGGGGGCCTGCAGGAGGGAGCTTAAGATGTGTCTCTTATTGATCTCTCTCTCTCTCTCTCTCTCTCTCTCTCTACCCCCCACTTCCCTTCCTTTCTCTAAAAAGTCAACAAAAACATATTTTAAAAAATGAATGAGTCACCGAGACCGGTTTGGCTCAGTGGATAGAGCGTTGGCTCATGGACTGAAAGGTCCCGGGTTCGATTCCGGTCAGGGTCATGTTACCTTGCTTGCGGGCACATCTCCAATGTGGGGCGTGCAGGAGGCGGCTGATCGATGTCTCTCTCCAATTGATGTTTCTGACTTTCTATCTCTCTCCCTTCCTCTCTGTAAAACATCAATAAAATATATTTAAAAAAAACAAACGAATGAATCATCGCAGCTTCAGTTGTTTGCTATTGCCAACGTGATTGATTGTTTTGTACACTTTTTCTTTCAACACCTCTCGAGGTCCCGGTGACAGCCTTGAAGAAATCCAGTGACAGCTGGGAAGAAATCTCTCGGAATCGCGGAGCTGATTTTGGTTGATGTCTTTTTCGTTTTCCCACAGGAGGGAAAAGGAGGAGGAGGACAAACACAAGTCGACTGACTCTCCCCTCCCGCTTTCAAGTCAGGAGAGCAGCTCCTCCGAGGATTCTGACTCCAGGTAGGCAGGACCACCCCGGGAGGAGGACACGAAAATCGGGGCGAGGACGGAAAAATAATAACAATGATTCCCAGGAGAGAGAAGGGAGTTCATTATAATTTTTCGCAGGCTGAGTGAAAAACAAAAACAAAAACAGGAGTGAGGAGTTTTTTACTTGGGTGACTACGTGTACTCATGCATTTAGTCGTTTACCCGTTCTTGTAAATTATAACTAATAATGTGAAATTATAATGTAACAACAATTACCCTTTAGTATCTGGTTACTCTGTGCCAAGCATTCATCTAAACATGGTAGGAACATGATAAAACCAGTTTGGCTCAGTGGATAGAGCGTCGGCCTGGGGACTCAAGGGTCCCAGGTTCGATTCCAGTCGAGGACACATACCTTAGTTGCGGGCACATTCCCCAGAAGGGGCTGTGCAGGAGGCATCTGATTGATGTGTCTCTCTCATCGATGTTTCTAGCTCTCTATTCCTCTCCCTTCCTCTCTGTAAAAAATTAATAAAATATATTTTAAAAAATAAAAAACAAAAAATAAGCATGGTAGGAACATGACCTCATGTTTGTTTTTTGTTCGTTTTTTTAATATATTTTATTAGCACCACGCTCTAACCAACTGAGCTAACCGGCCAGTTTGTCTTTTTAATATATTTTGTTGATTTTTTACAGAGAGGAAAGGATAAAGAATTAGAAACATCGATGTGAAAGACATCGATCAGCTGCCTCCTGCACGCCCCCTACTGGGGATGTGCCCGAAACCAGGATACATGCCTTTGACCAGAATCAAACCTGGGACCCTTCAGTCCGCAGGCCGACGCTCTATCCACTGAGCCACACCGGTTCTGGCCATGACCCCATGTGAACCTTTGTAACAGCAATAGGTAGCGGAGGGCATCCAGGTGTTTGTCCAGCAGCAGGCCCAGGTGTGTAGAAGCTTCACGTGGTCCCACAGGAAACACCGGTAAAGATCAGTGGCTGAGACACAGTCCCTATTTTCAGGGGCTCGCAGTCCGTTAGAAGGAGGTGGATGGAGCAGCAAGGAGGTGCCGTAGGTTCCAGAGGTGCTGTTGCACAGAGGGCCAGAGACGGCAGCAGCCGGGGCCACGCAGAACCGCTTTAAAGAAGTGTGCTCCACCTGCGGAGGCATCTGCCAGGCAGAGGGCGGGGATGAGAAAGGGCTGGTGTGCTCAGTGGGTGGAGCAGTGCGAGCACAGGCTCCGAGGCCGGAGGTCACGGAGGTCTGGGAGCGGCTTCAGGAGAGATGAGCCTGGGGATGATCCTGGACGAATCACGAAGGGATCTCCATGAAGCACTTGATTCCGAAGCCGGGGAGAGTCACAGAGTTACCAACAGGAAATCCACATGGTCCTATTTGGGCTTTATTTTTATTTATTTATTTTTTTAAAGAGCATTAGTTGTTTTTAAAAAATATATTTTATTGATTTTTTACAGAGAGGAAGGAGGAAGGGAGTGGGATTGAGAGTTAGAAGCATGGATGAGAGAGAGACATCGATCAGCTGCCTCCTGCACACCCCCCACAGGGGATGTGCTCGCAACCAAGGTACACGCCCTTGACCGGAATCGAACCTGGGACCTTTCAGTCTGCAGGCCGACGCTCTATCCACTGAGCCAAACCGGTTCCGGACATATTTGGACTTTAAAAGTCTTGATGTGCCCGCGCTGTTTTGGCTCAGTGGATAGAGCATCGTCCCTCAAACTGAAAGGTCTCAGGTTTGATTCCAGTCAAGAGCACATACCTCGGTTGCAGGCTTAATCCCCGGCCCTGTGTGTGCGAGAGGCAACCACATGTGTCTCTCTCACATTGATATTTCTCTGTTTCTCCCCTCCCCTTCCACTGTCCCTAAAAATCAATGCAAAAATACCCTCAGGTGAGGATTAACAGAATAAATAAGTAAAATCCTGATGGCAGATGGTGGTCTTCACAAAGGGAGAATATACATATTTGAGGGGATCTGCTAAGTGTCTCATAAAGTTTCCCTTTGTGTGGAACCCTGGCTGTACCTCTTGACCAGGACTCCCCAAGCCTTGTTGATCTTACCTCTCTCTTTTTCTCAGTAAAATAGTCATGAGAATTCAGCCCCTACTAATACATTAATTATTTAGAATTAATAGGTGTCCCCTCAAAATGTAGACATACTCGGAATGATTTTCAAGTCAGTGTTCATGAACAGCCAGTTGATTTTCAAAATGTGAAAGAATCTATAGAAACGAAGAATTCTTTTTTATTATCCCTTGTTTTCAAACCGAGGAGAGTTCTGGTCCAGGCACTGCTTATAAATAACAGGAAGCAATGGAATCATAAACATCAGGAATCACCTTTTCTGGTATCTTCACCTGTTGTCTGTTTTGTACCATACGCTTTATCTTTTATGTCTCTCTGTAAAAAAGTCCAGTAGAAAAATTTTCTTAGTCTGGCTTCAACCTATTATTTCCAATCCGTTTAACCGCAAAAAGAGCGAAAAGTAAGTGAGTTACCAGTTGTTAAAAGTGTGTACACATTTTGGGGGACAGTCTATTGTTTATATGTATGTTAGATATAAATATCTATTTCATACTAATGGAGTAGGTACACTCTAAAACATAGAGAAAATAGAAGTGGAAAATGATGAGGTAACAATCCCTAACTAGAATTTCCAATATCTTCTCTTTATAACGGCTCAGCAGTGGACCTAGCTGGAGCAAAGATGACGATTCTGAATCACCCCCTACAGGTAAATATCAATAAGGTAAAGGTTCCCCCCGACACACACACAGGAAAAGATGCGGCAGTGGAAGGAGCTTGAACTCTAAAAAGATCTGGGGTTCTGAATCCTTGCGGTGCCCTCTCTGTGACGCTGGGTCAAGTTACAAAGTCCTCCTGGCCCGTCGGCTTGGGCTTAAAAAGTGTGGCTGGCTGTTGGGTAGAAACAGAGCTAACCCATAGGAAGAGCCTGGCAGAGAAACCGCCGAGAACGAATAGTCATTCTATTATCTTTCCCTAAAACAGCTGACCTTGCTTCCGGCCAATCGCTTGGAGTTTCCTATCGGAGGGCAGTGAGCCAGCTTATCCACGGGGCCCCAGTCCCTGCTCCCTTGCCGCTGGGAACTGAATTGGCGAAACTTCTGAAAACGCCCAAGTTTTCACCTACCGAGAAGCGCCCCCACACCCCGAAAGTCACATTCAGGCCGGGTGCAGCCAGGGTCGAAAACATCCCCCCTAGACACCACTCGGGAAGTCACTAAGGAGCCGGGACCCCAGTCTTCTAGGGGCCTGAGGAAGAGCAGACTTGCTCGTCCGGTTGCAAATCCTGAGAGCCATGGAGAAGCGGTCTCTCCACCTGCCGCCGGTTGTCCCATTAAAGTCTCAGAAAGTTCTCGGAGGCCAACGTGCTTGCTCCCGGTTTTCAAAGGAGGAACTGGGGTCCGCCTGAGCCGAGGCACAGGCTCCTCCGGGGTCTCTCAGACACCCACATCGCATCATGCTACCCTTTTGCTTAAAACCTGGTTTCTTCTCTTCGCCCTAAGGAATGAGGAGTAAAATCCAAACTCAGACAGAAGGCCTTCCAGAGGTGCCCTTACTCCTCCCCTCTCTCTCCACCCCCCACCTCTCAAGCCCTATGGAGCCCCTGCAGCAGCCCTAAGAGGTCAAGTTCCTTGGCCTCCGGGCCTTGCTGGGCCCAGCCTCCTCCTCTGCAGGAAATGCCCTCCCCCTTCCACTCAGCCCTCCTTCCCCAGCCTCCCCTGCTGCTGCTTCAGAGTCAGTGCAAAGGACAGCTCCTCCTCCAGGAAGCTTTCCCTGGACCCCCCCCCCTCCCCCAGAAGGTCAAGGTCAAATGCTCCTCCTCTAAGCTCTCAGACTTTTTAGAACATGAAAACTCACTGAGCCCAAAGCAGTGCAAGGAGCTACATTGGAACATTCTGGGTTGAGAGGCGAGAGCAAACCCGTTTTGAAGAAAGCCGTCCGGCAGTTGTTTTGCCGACTTTACTGATCTGGAGCTGAGAAAGGCAGGCTTCGTGTGCAGCTGGTGTAAGAGTAAAGGAGCAGCCGAAACCGGTTTGGCTCAGCGGATAGAGCGTCGGCCTGCAGACTCAAGGGGTCCCAGGTTCAAGTCTGGTCAAGGGCATGCACCTTGGTTGCGGGCACATCCCCAGTAAGGGGCGTGCAGGAGGCAGCTGATCGATGTCTCTCATCGATGTTTCTAACACTCTCTCTCTCCCTTCCTCTCTGTAAAAAAAAAAAAAAATCAATAAAAATATATATTAAAACAAAACACAAACTATTTGCTATTAGAACCAAGTCTCTCTCTTTTTAAATATGCCCATTTTCTCCTTTTCTTTCTTTCTTACGTACTTTTAATTTATCACCAAATTCCCCACTTGGTTGCTGAAATCTCCTCCCAGTACATTCAGACACTTTACAATTCAAGCAAGTCAAACTTAAAAGAGGCACGCGGCCCGCCAGTCGCGAGTTTGACACGCTTGCATCGTCCATCTGCCTCACCTTCTGACCTGCTTCCCTCTGATGGTTGATTTCCAGCTGTTTATGTCACCCTGGGGATTCCCTTCTTCATGAGAGTGAGACATGGATTAGCCGCCTCCTGCACGCCCCCTACAGGGATGTGCCCGCAACCAGGATACATGCCCTTGACCGGAATCGAACCTGGGACCTTTCAGTCCGCAGGCCCACGCTCTCTCCACTGAGCCAAACCGGTTTCGGCCCTGAGGAACTCTTGGTGACCCCCATTGGACAATATCACACAGGTAACGGGGTACAGGAAGGGTGCCAGAGAAGGACCCAGAAATTCGGGGCTTGGAGTCCCTCCCTTACTTAGGAATAGAGGTATGACTTTAGGCCTAGCAGCCGCGTGACTTTCCTGCACTTGTTTTCTTGAACACAGAAAGGGCAGCCTGCCCAGCAGGGTAGCATGGTGGTGGTGGTGACATGCATTATGTATGCAACGTTCCTGGCACCGCCTCTTTCACTCGGTGATTGCCGCCAACCGTTGTTATTGTTGCTGTGGAAACCGTATACTCTTCTCCTGAGGCCACGTTGAGCACCTGCCATGATAAGGTGCCAGGGGCTCAGATAACCAGAGCGCTCTCCTCCCCTTCCTTACCTACCTACGCCACAGTCAACTCCTTATTTGCAGTTTTCTTCTAAAGAGCTGTGCTCTCCCTCCTGTTTCTGGGCTTTTGCCTGTTGCTGCTTCTGTACCTAGATATCTCTTCTCCCTCCTCCCTGTTAACTCCCAACATTGCTAATTCCTGTTCCTCCTTCAGGACCCCATCTAGATGTCCCCTCCCCCAGGAAGCCTTCCCTGAAACAGCACCATCCATGATTCTCATCGATGTTTCTCTCTCTCTCTCTTTCTCTTTCTCTCTCTCTCTCTCTCTCTCTCTCCCTTCCTCTCTGAAGTCAATAAAAATATATTTTTTTAAAATAACACGTTTTAGCCAGGACCGGTTTGGCTCAGTGGATAGAGTGTCGGCCTGCGGACTGAAGGGTCCCAGGTTTGATTCCAGTCAAGGGCACGAGTCAAGGGCACGTACCTTGGTTGCGAGCACATCGCCAGTAGGAGGCATGCAGGAGGCAACTGATGGTTGTCTCTCTCTCATCAATGTTTCTAACTCTCCATCCTTCTCCCTTCCTCTCTTTAAAAAATCAATATACTGTATTAAAAAAATTAACACATTAAAAAAAACATTTAAAAGTGGTATACAACCATCAGTATCATGTTCAAATAAGGTTTTCATCCTCACTTCACGAATTTGTTATTACAAGCTCCTTTCAGTTTCTTGAAGTGTACTCACACAGCCTTCAAATATTATGAGCGTTTCCCTCTCCCAGCTGTCACCACACCAGACTACATATGTCCTGTTTCCCTAAAGCCTCTCGCTGTGCTCTTTGCAGCTCTCCTGTGCAGTTGATGTCTCCCTGTAACAAGTTGCTCGGACATCGCTGTATGTAATTCTTTCAGGTGCGTTCTCAAAGCGAACGCCTGTTAGCACTACCCAGTCCGTCCCAACAATGCGCACGAATTTCCATGCAGCATGAAGGACAGGCGATGTTTCTGGAAAGTAATGGTTTTTGGGGAGCCATGGCAGTTATTTGTTGGCTCTTTTAGACAATCAATCTTGGCGGGCGGTGGGCAACACCCTACAAAACGACCAGTGCTATTGTGGGAATTTGTTTGCTACTGATTCCAGCAAAATGGCCCAAACGCTGACGAAAAAGGTTCGCCCTGTACGAGGTCTTGAACCCAAAAAAAGCTGTTTGCACAGATACTCATCCAAGAGACATCCCAGCCTTCACCTCCCACAGATGCTCTTTCAAACGTCTCATGATTCTTCTCAGTAGTCAGCATTGAAGAGACAGCTCTGCTGACACGAAAGCTGGCTTGACATTTCTATTTAAAAGCTGGGCCAGAATGTGTTTGCTTCTGTTGTGTGTTTAAAATCTCAGCTTAACTGTGGTGGCAGGTCTTCACGTCGCCAGCGTGTCATCCAGCCCCGGCGGCGGTCCAACGTGCCAAGCAGCCTCAGAGGTTCCCTGTGGGTGCCGTGCTTTGGAGGAAGAATGGAGAGAATGTGCGCAAGGAATCCGTGGCATCGCCCAGGGAGTGAGGGAGAGAATGTGATGATTTCGTAGCATGCCTGCCTTGCAGACAGCGATGACCGGAGGAACCGTCTGAGTGTCACCCGGTGGCAGCGGGACCAGCTAATAGAGGAGGGGACGCACGCGCCTGCACCCCACCTCCAGGAGAGGGGATCCCGGAGCAGCCACCCAGGGTTGGAGGCTGACTTTCTTGTTCCTTATGCTCCACTGGAAAGTGTATGTACCGGCCACTGACACTGTGAGCATCTAAAAAGAAAGGATTGGGCCCTAGCTGGTCTGGCTCAGTGGGTAGAGCGTCGACCTGCAGACTCAAGGGCCCCAGGTTCGAGTCCAGTCCAGGGCACATGCCCAGGTTGCAGGTTTGATCCCCAGTGGGGAGCGTGCAGGAGGCAGCCAGTCAATGATTTTCTCTCATCATTGATGTTTCTATCTTCCTTCCTCCCTCCCTGAAATTAATAAAAATATATTTTTTAAAAGAGAAAAGATTGCTCTATCCTTTAATTAATTAAATGTCAAGGTAAGACGAAGAAAACCCACTCTACATCGTGAATGAGCTTTGGGTGCCTCACTCGCAAAAGAGAGGGGCGCAAACGGGGAGAGAGCCCTAGAGAAGAAAGGGACTTTAGGAAACCCGCAGGCTTTTGGTGAAGCCAGTGACAAGTGCCAGGCATGAAACACCGGGAGCGAAAAGAAAAAAGCCTTGAGCAGGAAGAAAAGAGCCCCCTCTTCATCCTCCTAACAGCAGGGTCCTGAGCAGGCTAAGCCACCGCCCTCCGCACCGCTCCTCCGCCCTGTGGTCAGCCGCTTCATGTCCCCTTCCCCGGGGTCTCTCCATCTCACAGCTGCCTGTCTTCCCCTCGGCGCCCACCTCAGAACTTGCACCTCCAAATTTCAACGCATCTTCTCCGTGCCCCTGGACCCGCCCCGCCCCGCCCCTCGCGCGCAGCCCTGCCCACGCCACAAGCCCCGCCCCTCGCCACAAGCCCCTCCATCGCTCGAAGCCCCGCCCCTCGTACACAGCCACGCCCTCGCTAGAAGCCCCGCCCCCGCGCACAGCCACGCCCCGCCTGAAGCCCCTCCCCTCGCGTGCAGCCACGCCCACCTGGACCCGCCTCCTCCAGGCGTATTCGCCCTGCGCGTGCCCGTTGCCGCCCGTTGGAACGCAGCCTCCTGGTCGGCGAGGCGCGAGGCGCCCGTCTCCGGGTTCGCGTTCCAAGTCAGAATCCCCCCGAGGACTGGAAGTCCCGCGCGCGGGGCGGCGGCAGGATTCACGTCAAGGACCTTTCGAAGACTGGGTACGAGCGGGGCCTGCCGCCAAAACGGAAGCGTGTGCCGGACCTGAGGGAAAGGCCCTGAAGGCTCGGGGGCGGCTGCGGGCCCTCAGCGGGGGCGGGAAACGCGGGGGTCTCGAGGGGCGTCCAGCACCCCGGTGTTAAATGCAGAGTCTGCCTGCGCCCTGCAGGGCCCCTCGGCCTGCTCCTGAGGGATCCGCCGGGACCATGGCCGCCCAGCCCCCCGGCCGCTGCGGAGGGAGCCGGCCTGCGCCCCGCACGCCTCGGCGCCCGGACGGAGGGCCCGCGTCCAGCCGTCACTTGCTACTTGAGAGAGAGAGGGAACTGTCTTCTCGTTTTTCCAAGGGGAGAGGAGGCGGGGGGCTTTGGTTTTTGTCCAGAGGCCAGGCAGGGGGGACTCCGGGTGGTACCGCGTGTGGTTCGCGGAGGGCCCGGTGCGAGGAGGTCCGCGCTCGCCGGCTCTCGTTTGCCGCGGCTGCTTGGCCGTTTGGAAGTGACAAGTGGCCGAAACCGGTTAGTTCAGTGGGTAGAGCCGTTGGTCTGCGGACTCAATGGTCCCGGGTTCGATTCCGGTCAAGGGCATGTGCTTTGGTTGCAGCACATCTCCAGTGGGGGGCGTGCAGGAGGCGGCTGATCGATGTCTCTCTCTCATCGATGTTTCTAACTCTCTATCCCTCACCCTTCCTCTCTGTAAAAAATCAATAAAAATATATTTTAAAAAAAAGAAGTACAGGTGGTAGCAACCATACCTTCTCTTAGCAGTTCGTTCTCTTCTGCTAGGTCCCAACCCCCAGCTTTAGTATTATGTGAGGAGATGGAAAAGACCCCCAAAAAGGAATTACTGGGACCACGTTTTTTTTTAAAAATATACTTTATTGATTTTTTATAGAGAAGAAGGGAGAGGGATAGAAAGTTAGAAACATCGATGAGAGAGAGACATCAATCAGCTGCCTCCTGCACGCCCCCCATTGGGGATGTGCCCGCCACCCAGGTCCATGCCCTTGACCGGAATGGAACCCAGGACCCTTCAGTCCAAAGGCTGATGCTCTATCCACTGAGCCAAACCGGTTTTCGCTGGACCACGTTTTATTCTAATAAATACAGCCATGGCTTGAAGATTCCTGAGATCTTAAAACAACAGCTACAGGGCTAAATGACTGTTGGATTCTGTTTCTTTTATTACTATTATTAATATATTTTATTGATTTTTTACAGAGAGGAAGGGAGAGTGATAGAAACATCGATGAGAGACATGGATCAGCCGCCTCCTACACGCCCCCCACTGGGAATGTGCCCGAAACTAAGATACATGCCTTTGACTAGAATCGAACCCGGGACCTTTCAGTCCACAGGCCGATGCTCTATCCACTGAGCCAAACCGGTTTTCGCTGGACCACGTTTTATTCTAATAAATACAGCCATGGCTTGTAGATTCCTGAGATCTTAAAACAACAGCTACAGGGCTAAATGACTGTTGGATTCTGTTTCTTTTATTATTATTATTAATATATTTTATTGATTTTTTACAGAGAAGAAGGGAGAGTGATAGAAACATCGATGAGAGACATGGATCAGCCGCCTCCTACACGCCCCCCACTGGGAATGTGCCCGAAACTAAGATACATGCCTTTGACTAGAATCGAACCCGGGACCTTTCAGTCTACAGGCCGACGCTCTATCTACTGAGCCACACCGGTTTTGACGGATTCTGTTTCTTGCCCCTAATTTTATTATATGCTTGGCCCTCGCAGCTTTGGCTTCATCCAGAAGGTCATTTGGCTGTCCAGTCTAATCAGGGTATTATGCTTTTATCACTATAGACTAGAGGCCAGGTGAACAAAATTTGTGCATGGGTAGGGTCCCTAGGCCTGGCTGGCCATCAGGGCCCATCAGGGCCTTCCTCCCCCCTGTGCCGCCCCCTGGTGGTCAGCGAACAACGTCATAGCAAGTGCTTGAACTCCCAGTTTCCTGGTCCAACTCCAGAGGGGACACTTTGCATATTAGCCTTTTATATATATAGAGAGAGTAGCCGCTGTAATTTTAAATCTTTATAAAATTAGTAAATCAAAATACACCTAATGTTCTATGAAGCAAAAAGACATATGTTACAAGAGAGCCCATTTACTAGCAGAAAGGTATTCATATTTTATAAGGAAAATAAAATCTATCTATTGAGGGTAGACTAAGTTCTAGGAGCCAGGGAGGATACAGGAAGGATGATATAAGGTCAAAGTTCTTAGAGTGTTATTAACATAAACATGGAAGGTTAAATAGCAGTATGCAATTCTAGATAACATTTCAAGATAACAAAAAAGATATCAGACAGTCATAATTAGCTGTGCTATAGGAAATCAAATGATATTTTAAAAACGACCAGTTTTGCCAAAACCGTTTTGGCTCAGTGGATAGAGCATCTGCCTGTGGACTGAGAGGTCCCAGGTTCGATTCCGGTCAAGGGCATGTATCTGGTTGTGGGCACATCCCCAGTAAGGGGCATGCAGGAGGCGGCTGATGGATGTCTCTCTCTCATCGATGTTCCTGTCTATTCCTCTCCCTTCCTCTCTGTAAAAAATCAATAAAATATATTAAAAAAAAAAACGACCAGTTTTGAGGAGAGAAGAAACTTAAATCCCCACCCCACATACATCCTCATGAAAGAGAGAATGCCACATGCTCAGCAGAAAGAATATAGGCCCGCCAAATGTTTCTCCAATTATCCTTCTGGACTTTGAAATAAAATCAAGGAGGCCTCACGGGCAAAGGATTTTATACTGTATAATCTATGCCTTCTTCTTAAATAATATTTCTTGTTTTCCCAGACTTGGGTGGTGTGTTGTTTTTTTCTGCTACTCTCCTTTCAATATGAAGGAGGATCAAGTTGTGCTGGAGGAACCAGGATTCCAAGATGATGAGGTATGATAAGAACATTGAAAGATATGCAGACGTTCAGTCATGCCACAAAAATGAAGCTCCTTCTATTAGCAACTATATTTAGAAACTGAAGAAATAAAACCTAGTTCTAGAGAGAGGCCGTATTACAAATATGTAACAACTTGTTTAGCAAGGGGTGCCAAGATTAGCTATTTAGCAACTGGCATGGGGTAATTTCATTAACTTAACCAGTTGATGGCCATACTGGTTCCTGTGCGTTTAGGGTCTGGTGGGGAAGAAGGTTGAGAAAACATATTTTTAAATAGATTAAATGTTGTTCCATTCCTGTGAGTGAAGGTCTTAGGCCATGACAAAACTATTAGATTTTCTAGCCCTTTCAATTTTAGCTCTTCCAAGTATGTAACAAAGTGCTTGTAAAGTATTACTGATCGTACCTCTGTCTGGAGAAGTGGAATTTTAGGAATTTAGAGTGACCATAATATTTAACTAACTCTTTAAAAGGTGCTAAACAGCTGAATATGAATAATTAAAACTCCATTTTTTTGTTTGCGCTCCTTTAGGAATCTTTGTTTCAAGACATTGACCTGTTACAAAAATATGGAATTGTAAGTTTTTTTTTTTTGTTTTTTTTTTAGTGCTGTGTGAAATTGTCCAATTCAGGGTTTCTCAGCCTTGACCTTATTGAACATTTGGGACTGGGCGATTCTTTGTTGGGTGGAGCTGTCCCATGCATTGTAAGATGTTTAGCAACATCCCTGGCTCCTAGCCACTCACTATATCCAGATTTGTCCAGACATTGTCAAGTATTGCCAGGAAGCAAAATTGCCCACGGTTGAGAACCACTGGTTCAACTGGAAGTATTCCAAGCTCTCTGCATCTACTGTCTTCATCAGCAGAAACTCCAGTTCTGTGTCAGATGATAGAGTAAATGATGTTTACAGAAATCCACACTGCGAGTAACAAACTAAATGAATTTCAACGGCAATTAGTTGATAGAAAATGTCTGTGACATTATCTTTTGAAGCATCACATTTTATCTCTTTCGGCTAGGTTTAGAAAATGGGAACAAGAGAAAATTCCAGTCCTTTGGTGATATAGTTATTTGCATTCTCCAAGGGTAGAGGGGGAAAATATTTTAAAAAATGTAAAAGAATATATTAGTAATGAAGTTTTGTAGAAGGAAGGAGCCAAACTGAAGGAGCTGAACTGTGTGTGATACATTAGCTAGCTTTTCTACCAACAGACTTTTCTTTTGAATTTCTTGTTACATTGCCATGGTCCCACTAACATTCTTGGGAAATCAGGGCCCAGCCAGAACATTTGGCTGTGTGCTAGGTATGTTCTACTCAGATATTTTCAGAACACATGGCTACATTGTGGGTGGCTTCCACCTGGTTGCTTGTATAAAACTGGCATCACAGTGGAAGGAGATGGACACAAAAGTGCATACTATGGGAATTTTTCAGGCTGGTATTTTTTCAATCTCCATTCTTTTATTTACAGAACGTGGCTGACATTAAAAAATTGAAGTCAGTCGGGATCTGTACCGTCAAAGGAATACAAATGACAACGAGAAGAGCCCTCTGCAATGTCAAAGGGCTCTCAGAGGCAAAAGTGGACAAGATTAAAGAGGCAGCCAACAAACTTATTGTAAGCAAAATCCGCTCTTTGTTGCTTTAGCTTAGTGAAGGGTTCTGTGAGTTTCTGTAGCCTTTTTCGTTATGAACACCAGGAACCATTGTGGGAAATCTAAGTTACTGTAGATCATGATGTACTATTCTCCCCAATTAATTTCTGAAAGATTGAGGCAGGATTAAGAGACCTGGAACAGTATAAAAGTAATTATTCTTACTAAACTTTTGTTTTTTTCTCTCTTTATATTTCTTTTTCTCTGCCTTCTCCTTTTTATTTTATTTTATTTTTTTATATTCATCCTCCTTATTTTTGTTTTGCCTCCTCAAATATATCATAGCTGTTGTAATACACTCAGCCCAAAGAAGTTACTCTCTCCTGGTATAGACCAATAGAGAAGAAAGCATTGGATTAGGAAATAATTTACAGTGGATGTATACAGTTGAGATAGATAGGACCAAGAATATGCTCACTGTGTCAGCTGAGCTAAAGCTTAGCCAAACCCATATCTGGTAGCTGGGCCCACAAACTATGAGAGGTCCATGTTGCTAACAGGCTCCAAGCAAAAACATAGGATTTGATTAAGCTTTTGTGTAGAGCTTTTGGGACCATTGAACCTAGGTAGGGTGGCTCAAGAGCCTATTTCTTAACTATGAACTTGTGCTGCCTTCAAAAACAAATGAACTGTAGCTTATATCCTATTTAATAAAAGAGTAATATGCAAATTGACCATCACTCCAACACACAAGATGGCTGCCCCCTTGTGGACACAAGATGACCTGCAGGAGAGGGCAGTTAGGGGTGAGCAGGCAGTTAGAAGAGGGAAATTGGAGGCAACCGGGCCTGCAGGGAAGGGCAGTTGGGGGGGGGGGACCCAGGCCTGCAGGGTAGGGGAGTTAGAAGCAATCAGGCTGACAGGGGAGCAGTTAGGCATCAATCAGGCTGGCAGGGGAGTGGTTAAGGGGTGATCAGGCTGGCAGGCAGAAGCAGTTAAGGGCAGTCAGGAAGGCAGGTAGATGAGCAGTTAGTTGGGAGCCAGCAGTCCTGGATCATGAGAAGGATGTCCTACTGATATGATTGAGCCTAAACGGGCAATCAGACAGCCCTCTAGGGTTCCCAGATTGGAGAGCGTGCAGGCTGGTCTGAGGGACACCCCGCCTCCCCCATGCACAATTTCATACTCTGGGCCTCTAGTATCAAATAATGATCCTGATAACCAAGTCTATAGTTTTTGGTGGCATTTAAAATTAAAACCATCACCTTATACCCTTTTAAAACCCTTCCTTTTTATCTTTCTGAAGGAGCCAGGATTCTTGACTGCATTTGAGTATAGTGAGAAGAGGAAAATGGTTTTCCATATCACCACTGGGAGCCAGGAATTTGAGTGTGTATCTCATATATTGTGTAACCACTAAGTACAGTCTTTGAAATACTATATATTTTTTCTAACTAGCTGTTGTTTCTACCAAACATAGTAGAAATAGCTTCTTCTTTTGAACTAGTTTTTTCTGTTTTGTATTTTTTTCAAAACGCAACTGTAGCAAATAAATTTTAAGCTACTTATAGAAACAAGATTAAATTTCTTACAAGGACTTCTGATCAAAAATATATAGTTACTAGAGTCAGCCTAATTTTTAAAATTAGGCTAAACTAATTTTTTAGACCATTTAAAGGAATAGTTTATCATTTCCTTTCTCCTAATATCTACTTTTCATGTTTCTCAGTATATTTTTTTAAAAAATTGAATAGTTATGCCGAAACCAGTTTGGCTCAGTGGATAGAGCATCGGCCTGTGGACTGAAAGGTCTCGGGTTCGATTCTGGTCAAGGGCACGTACCCTGGTTGCGGGCGCATCCCCAGTAGGGGGCGTGCAGGAGGCAGCTGATCGATGTCTCTCATCAATGTTTCTAACTTTCTATCCCTCTCCCTTCCTCTCTGTGAAAAATCAATAAAATATATTTTTAAAAATAAAATAAAATAAAAAATTGGTTAGTTGACTTTTAGAAGCATAGTTCTAGCACAATATGAAAAACCCAGTTAATAATAAGACTACTTATTCAAACTCCAACTCAGCTCTAAAGACCAGAACTGAGACATAAGGCTTATAATGCCTATTTCCTATGGGCACCAGAAATAAGAACAGCAAGGCTTACACGTTGTTCTGTTGATCCACCAGCCCTCACACAGTAGAACCTGTTATTTAACAGGTGGTGTACCATTTGTTCAGCCAAGAATTCCTGTTCATGTTGAATAGATATAGACAGATAGATATAGAAAGAAATGATGTTAATGCTTTCTCCCCGCTTGATTTCTCTATTTGTGTTCCTGTTACTAATGCTTGCTTTCTATTTCCAGTAAGTTGCTAGGAGGTGGAATTGAAAGCATGGCAATCACAGAAGCTTTTGGAGGTAAGCAGAACCTTAATATTTTGTTATTGGGGGGAAATTATGCACACACACACACATATACACATACACAAACATACATATAAAATTAAATAACAACCAATAGTTAAATTATATCTAATTTAGAACTTACCAGAAAATATCAATTCTCGCCCTGAACTGTTTGGCTCAGTAGATAGAGCACCAGCCTGCAGACTGAAGGGTCCCAGGTTCAATTCCAGTCAAGAGCATATACTTTGGTTGCGGGCACATCCCCAGGAGGGGGTGTGCAGAAGGCAGCAGATCAATGTTTCTCTCTCATCGGTTTCTTTTTTTTTTTTTAATATATTTTTATTGATTTTTCACAGAGAGAAGGGAAAGGGATAGAAAGCCAGAAACATCGATGAGAGAGAGACATCGATCAGCTGCCTTCTGCAAGCCCCCACTGGGAATGTGCCCGCAACCAATGCACATGCCCCCAACCGGAACCGAACCCGGGACCCTCAGTCCCCAGGCCGACACTCTATCCACTGAGCCAAACCGGTTTCGACAGTCTCATCGATGTTTCTAATTCTCTATCCCTCTCTCTTCCTCTCTGTAAAAATCCAATAAAACATATATTTAAAAATATCAATTCTCCTAATACAGGTTTATTCTATGCTACAATTAAAATATATCCCAATGTTAATAGATGGGTCTTATTAACATTTTTCATTGTTTTATCTCTAACTTTTATAGAACATACTAGAATTTTTTTAAATATATTTTATTGATTTTTTACAGAGAGGAAGGGAGAGAGAAAGTCAGAAACATCGATGAGAGAGAGAGACATCGATCAGCCGCCTTCTGCACACCCCACTGTGGAGATGTGCCCGCAAGCAAGGTACATGCCCCCAACCGGAATCGAACCCGGACCTTTCAGTCTGCAATCTGACGCTCTATCCACTGAGCCAAACCGGTCCCAGCTAGATTTATTTTTTTACATTCTTTTAAAAGATAGTTGAATAATGAAACATCTTTGTTTTTTTTATAATATATTTTATTGATTTTTTTTTACAGAGAGGAAGGGAAGGGATAGAGAGCTAGAAACATTGATGAGAGAGAAACATCGACCAGCTGCCTCCTGCACACCTCCTACTGGGGACATGCCTGCAAGCAAGGTACATGCCCGTGACCGGAATCAAACCTGGGACCCCTCAGTCCACAGGCCGACACTCTATCCACTGAGCTAAACCAGGTTCGGCTGAATAATGAAACACCTTATTTCTGAAAAATGCATGTTGAGTGAACATAGAGATTTTCTCTTCCCTGTTTATATCCTCTATTTTTCTTCAAAACAATTCATGTATAACTATATTATATACTATGCCTGACAATTCCAGTACTTGCAGCCCTGGGGAATTAAATATGTTGTTTACTTGATGCTTTTGTTGACTTAGAGGAATATATCTGTTTTCATTATTTCTATTTTTATTATCTTAGTCTTAGTGGCTTATTGTCTTGTATATGCATTGATATTTGTAAGCTCATTGCTTGACTTTTATCTGTGGGAGTTCAGTGGACCGAAAGTGGGTAGAGGACAAGTTTTCCTGCAGAGGGAATTTGCTGTTTGGGGGGTTAGGGCATACCACCCGTCTGAGACTACTTCCCCTTCGAGATCCCCTTTGAGGATCCCAGTTCAGTGGGAGAACCCAGGCTCTCCTATAAACTCTCGTTTATATGACTATTCCTAAGGAAAACTTGGTTTAACTTAATCTTTATCCAAAGGACAATTCTGTGAAAAATTACCTTTAAAAGTTGTCTTTACTACCCGTATTCATATATGCAGAATCCATTGATGATGTGGTACTTTATGTATAAAATTTGACTGTTGGAAGAGGAAACTATACTCTGAAGTGATATTTTATTATTTATGGAAATATCTAAAACTTAACTATGGGTTTTTGTTTTCTATATTTCACAGAATTTCGTACTGGAAAAACCCAGCTCTCTCATACACTCTGTGGTAAGAATGCATAACAACAATAATAACCAAGCTCCAGCCTGCTTTGGCTCAGTAATAGAGCATCAGCCCTTGGACTGAAGGCTCCTGGGTTCAATGACGGTCAAAGGCACATACCACAGTGCAGGTTCCATACTCAGCCCTGATTAGGGCACCTGGAAGAGGCAACCAATTTATGTGTCTCTCTCACATTGATGTTTCTCTCCCTGTATCTCTCTCTCTCTCCCTTCCACTCTCTAAAAATCAAGGGAAAAATATCCTCTGGTGAGGATTAACAACAACAACAACAAATAATAATAATAATAATAATAATAATAACAACAACAACAACAAAAATAATTTTAGCTATCACTTACTAATCTAAGTTGTACCTGATACTTTATATGATCTCGTAATCTGAACAGATTTACAAGGAAAATAAATCTCAGAGAGGTTAACTGCCCATAGTTACACAGATACCAAAGCCAGTCTTTGAATGTGTGATGCTTGAGTGAAATGCTGTACTCTGAACACCTGACTGGAAATAGGGGTGAGGTAAATTTGTTGGTGGGGAGAGGCTTCGCTGTCTCAATTTTCCCCCTTCTATCTTTTCTATGTTGCATCTTTAAGAAAGTCACAAAATTGCAAAAACCAGTTTGGCTCAGTGGGTAGAGCATCAGCCTGCGGACTGAAAGGTCCCAGGTTCGATTCCAGTCAAAGGCATGTACCTTGGTTGCGGGCACATCCCCAGTAGGGGGCATGCGGGAGGCAGCTGATCGATGTTTCTCTCTCATCTATGTTTCTAGTTCTCTATCCCTCTCCCATCCCCTCTGTGGAAAATCAATAAAATATATATTTTAAAAAAAAAGAAAGTCACAAAATCAATTGAGACCTAGAATCCCTTGGAGTAAGGTTAGCCTTAAGACAGACTTAAAAATAAATTTTTCTAAAACAGAGTAAGTAAAAACACTTCATTTTGCACAAAGACATGACTGTGCATTTCTTGGACTTAAGTACAAGGGGCATGGCAAAATGGGTAAGAAAGGGATTCTGGAACCAAAATACGTACCTAGCTTCCTTCTTGACTCTACCGTTAATGGCTGTGGACTTGGCCAAGTTGCTTCACATTCCTAATTGTCCTCATCAGTAACATAGGAATAATGACAGCGTCAAATTGTGTTGGTTGTTCTGAAAAGTAAATAAAAATAATTCAAGTACTTAATGTAAAATAATTCCTTAGTATAATTTCCTTACTACATAGAAAGAAAATGCATTTTAAATTTTGACTAAAATTTATCAAAATATTACTTAAATGAATTATACAGCATAAGTTATATTTGTGATTATTTCTTGTAGGAAGAAAGTAAATTCTATCTCTATTCTTTAGGAGAACTACCTTTCATGAATATCTTCCCTTGGGAGAGATGTTGACATTCTTTGTTGAATTACTATTCTGCTGGCAGAATGCTTTAATTTTGCCATAAATTAGTAATATAAAAATATAACATGCTGATTAGACACTAAAGGATCATGAATTTTTGCTAGCTTAACTAAAGAACTGCAACCATGTTAATTTATACCTTTATTTGTATAAAGTGTATTCATTCCTATTAATGTTAATTATTCTTAATTGCTTCCTAGTGACAGCTCAACTTCCAGGAGCAGGTGGCTACTCAGGAGGAAAGATTATCTTCATCGATACAGAAAATACTTTGTAACCTTTTTATTTAAACAACTTGCTGTGGTAGCAATGTGATATAGTAATGTTACTATAAAAGTTTGAAATGTATCATTTTTATAATCATCTCAGGAACCAGCCAAGGGAAAAATAATTGCTGGTCAAGATCTCAAATCACTTTTTATCTAAAAAGATTTCATTTCTCTGAGAGGACCTGCTGTGAAATTGTTTATATAACAAAGAATTGGTTTGAAATGGAAGGTATTCCAGAATGCAAGGCTGGTCAGGTGATTTTGGTCTTAGACATAAAGGGCTTTAAAACCAGATGTACGATGAGTATAAATTATACTTTTGCAGTATTCTAAGCAAGTGATGAGAACTTGATCTAGGTTTGAAGCAGTAGAGAAAAAAGAAAAGGACAAGAAATATTAGGGAAGAAAATTGATAGGACTTGATGACTGCATGTGGTAGTCAAAGGAAAGAGGTGAGAGAAACCACACAAGGTTTTCTGTGTAGAAGATGGGACAATCATGATGCTAATAACAGAATAGAGCAGATCATGTTTCAGAGAAAAGGTGTTTCATTTTAATGTGTTGAATGTGAGATACAGGAAGACATTCAAATGGCAATTGCAAACGTTGGACTCAGCTTAAGAAAGGGATAGGACCCAGAGGTATGGATGTACCAGCCAAGCGGGCACGAGAACTTAGAAGAGAGAACTGAGAACACAGCTTTGGGGTACGCCAGCATTTAGAAAGGACTAAAAAGAAGCAACCATGGAGATAGAGGAAGCAGGAGGAAATCTGGATGTGAAGGATGAGCAAAAAGAAGGGTTCCATTATTTAGACTTAACTATTGAGATTCTCATTTTTCTTTTGTTATTATTTTTTGCATTCCAAATCTTTCCTGTATTTCTGTTTTCCTGGAGCCATTTTAGCAGAAAAGTAATGAGGTGGTAAACTTGAGCTCTGGCATTCTGAAGATACATTATTTTGCTCTCACTCTTGAATGTTCATTTGGCCTGTCATATACCAATTTGCATGGTATATTTCTATCCTATTGGGGTGTTTGCTCCCTCTATCCCCACTTCACAGTGTTTCTGGATCATGCAAATCCTCTAAATTTACTGTCCAAAAAAACTCCAGTAGAAGAAAAACACCAGAGAACTGTGTGCAGGATACTTTATTTGGAAATACTGGGCAGAAGAAGACTCTGAAGGAACTTTCTAACTCGGGGAGAAAGGGTGGAATGTTGTATAGGGCTGTAATAAGAGCTCAGCTGGGCTCCAGCTAGTTTCAGAAAGAGCTATTTAAGGGTGGCTGTCGGAGAGGGAGGAATTGTTCTTGCAGATTAGAAACAACTATTTGGGCAATTTGGATTTTATCAAGAATGGTAAAGAGAAACATTTAGGAGCCAAGTCCTATACAAGAATGAGTAGGGAGGGACAAGGACACATGAGTTCTCAGCAGAATGTTCTCATTCTTTCGGTGTCTCTTACATGTATTTGGTTCTCTCTTGATTTTTTTTTCTCTCTTTTTTTTTTTTTTTGAGGCCTAATACATTGACTTTTAATTACAATTTGCTAGACATTTGAAAGAAATATCCTTTCATTTCCTCCCACAGTAATTTCTAGACCAATTTTTCTCTTAAAAATCACTTTCTTTTACGCTAAGCAACCTACATCTTGATATTTTTCTTTTTAATGCTTATATTTTGCCTGCTTAATTATGTTTTTAAAAATATATCTTATTTATTTTTTTACAGAGAGGAAGGGAGAGGGATAGTTAGAAACATAGATGAGAGAGAGACATCCATCAGCGGCCTCCTGCACGCCCCCTACTGGAGATGTGCCCGCAACCAGGATACATGCCCTTGACCGGAATCAAATCCGGGACCTTTTAGTCCCCAGGCCGACGCTCTATCCACTGAGCCAAACCGGTTTCGCCTATTATGTTTTATGCTTACTTTTTGGTGTAGATTATCTTACGACTCTTTATATGCACCATAATGCCTGGCATTGGTAATTTTTGATTATGGTGATTTATTCCATATGGTGTTCAGTTAATAAATATTTGTAGATTGGTTTGAACTTCCCTTCAGCATAAGCACAATTTTTAAAAATATATATATTTTATTTTTTACAGAGAGGAAGGGAGAGAGATAGAGAGCCAGAAACATCAAGGAGAGATCAGCTGCCTCCTGCACACCCCCGACCGAGGATTGTGCCCGAAACCAAGGTACATGCCCCTGACCGGAATCGAACCTGGGACCTTTCAGTCCGCGGGCCGATGCTCTATCCACTGAGCCAAACCGGTTTCGGCAGCACAATTTTTATGTTCCTGGTTACATAGTAAACAAGTTTTTGTAAACACTGACATGGTGAAAAATGTTTTTATGCCTTTAAATTTAGATAAATCTAAGTGATAATTAGTATCTTCCAGAATACCTTTGCAGGTACACTGAATTTGCTTCCCTATGAATTTACTAATTTCAGAAAGCTAGCACAACTCCTTAAGAGAAGATTGGTAATTCCCTTTTGACCTTTGAAGTTAACCTTTCTGACCCTTTGGTTCACGTAGTTAAGTTTACCATTCACTGGCAAAACATGCATGTGTATTAAGCTATTTCTTATTGAACAAGTGAGGAGTATGAACAGAGTGAATTAATTCACTTTGAAGTAACAAATTATAATTCAGTAATATTATCTTCCTAGAATACACCTATTATAGAATTGAGAACAAAAGAGATTCACAAATCTTAGTATTTAGTTTTTTTTCTTGTAATTGATTTGCTGCATATCCTGAGTCATTTGCTTAATCTCTGTCAGTGTCCTCATTTGGAAAATGTAATATAAGCCATACCTCTGGCTTCCATGGTTATTGTAAAGATTAGATAATTTAACATTTAAATGCTTACGGTTTTATCATTTCTCTAACCATTATCACTACCTAAGGTTTTCATTGAGGCACTTATGAAAAATAAGATGTATTGTAGATTTGAAGTGATTATTAGTATCCTCCAGAATACCTTTGCAGGTACATCGCTTTGCCTCTCTCTTCATTTCCTGACACTATTATTTTTTGTAGTTGTCTAAACTTTTTTAGAATTGCTTTATTAGTTCCTTAATTTTGGCACATTCCAGCCGTCCAGATCGCCTCCGAGACATTGCCGATCGCTTCAATGTAGACCATGACGCAGTACTGGACAATGTGCTTTATGCACGTGCATATACTAGTAAGAACCCCATGCAATTGGATGCTTGGGTTGTTTTAAGGTTGGCAGCACTGATTTACTATCTGAGTAATAATCACAACTTTTGACACTGTTATTTTCTCTTCTTATTTTACTTTTCTCCAAATTAACTTAGTCCACAAATTGTATTATCTGGTAAGTTCTTAGATATTAAAATGCCTTGAAATTATTTCTTACCTTTGTGTTTGACATGGAGTGTATCATGGGTAATGTAGCATTTGGTATGTATGCTCATGCAGAATATGAAGTCGTCCTATAAAATAAAAGGCTTATGTGCAAACTGGCCGAACTGCCCAGCGACCAGTCACTATGACACACTGACCACCAGAGGGCAGACGCTGCGTGCAGGAGCTGCCCCCCGTGGTCAGTGCGCTCCCACAGGGGCAGCGCCACTCAGCCAGAAGCCCTGAGCTAGTCTCAGGGCTGGCAAGTGCAGCAGCGGTAATAGAGCCTCTCCTGCCCTCCCATCAGTCAGACACCCCCTGATGCTCTTGGACCGTGAGAGGGTACAGGCTGGGCTAAGGGACGCTGCCCGCCCCCCACCCCTCCCGAGTGCACAAAATTTCATGAGCCAGGCCTCTGATATTTAAAGTTAAATAATTAAATAACTAAGAAAATCCTGCCAGGCTGGCTTGCCTCAGTGGTTGAGCATCGATCCATGCCAGGAGGTCATGGTTTGATTCCTGGTCAGGACACATGCCTGGGTTTCAGGCTCGATCCCCAGTGTGGGGCATGCAGGAGGCAGCCAATCAGTGATTCTCTCTCATCATTGATGTTTCTATCTCTCCCTCTCTTTTCCTCTCTGAAATCAATACAAAAATATTTTTACAAAGAAAATTTTGCCGTGACCAGTTTGCGTAATGGTTAGAGCATCAGCCACAGAAGGAAGGGTCTCAGATTCAGTTCCCAATCAAGGGCATGTACCCCACTTGCAGGTTCCCCAGCCCCAGCAGGGACACAAGGGGGAAGCAGCCAATCAATGTGTTTTTCTCACATCAATTTTCCTCTCTCTTTTTTTTTTTCTCTCTCTCTCATCTCTCTCCTACTCTCTCTCTAAAGATCAATGAAGCCCAGCTGGTGTGGCTCAACAGTTGAGCATTGACCCAGGAACTAAGAAGTCACTAGTTGGATTCCTGGTTAGGGCACATGGTCTGGGTTTGTGGGTTCTATCCATGGTAGGGGTGCATGCAGGAGGCAGCTGATGGGTGATATTTCTCTTTCATTGATGCTTCTATCTCTCTTTCTTTCCCTTTCTCTCTCTAAAATCAATTAAAAAATTGTAAAGATCAATGGAAAAAATATCCTCGAGTGAAGATAAAAAAAGAAAAGAAATCCTTCCAGGATTCTCTTTGCCTGACTGCCAAAGACATCATTGATTTTTGCCTCTGCTTCTTCCAGCTTTTATAACATTTTCTCACTGCATTTCCCACCAGGTGAACATCAGATGGAGCTACTTGACTATGTAGCAGCAAAATTCCATGAAGAAGCTGGCATCTTCAAGCTGTTGGTACAAGCTCTTAAATATTGCTCGTTCACAGAGCTATTTAGTATATTATTTTTCTTTTATTGATTCTGACTCATATTAACTTCTTCCTTCCCAAATGCATATTTATTTTTACATGAATTCTGTGCAGATCATTGACTCGATAATGGCACTTTTTCGAGTGGATTTCAGTGGTCGTGGGGAGTTGGCTGAGCGACAACAAAAATTGGCCCAGATGTTATCACGACTCCAAAAAATCTCAGAAGGTAGATTTTAATAAGTAGCACTATCAGAATAGCATCTGTGACTGTTTCCTGAGTAGACTTTGCAGAGAAGCTCAGAATAATGTCAGGAGGGCAATACAGTTTCTAAAATTAAAATTACTTTCATGGGAATATCGCTCTTTAAAAAAATATTGATTCTAATATTATAAGGTACCTAAATAATAATAACTTTGACTCAACTTATGTAATGGAAGAAAAATAGGAATATAATTTTGTTTATACAAGAAGCTACAATATTCCTAACTTCTGAAATCTAAGCGAAGAACTTATTATATTTACTTTGCCATTATCTTAGTTTCTTAATTTTATTTCTTGATGCAGAATATAATGTGGCTGTGTTTGTGACCAATCAAATGACTGCTGATCCAGGAGCAACGATGACGTAAGCCCTCTTCTGCCTTTGTATTTCACAGAGGTTAATAACAAAGGATTAAAGTGTAGAATAGAAAACAATTCCAATATAATCAGTTCTGATGTGGGCACAAATATATCACAAATGCCTTTATTGCACAGTTCATATCTATACTAATAAAAGGGTAATATGCTAATTAGACCAGATCAACCAGACATCTTCCGGATGTCCTTCCTGATAAAGCCGGGGCCCGGCCCAGGCGAAGCCTCCCCAGAGGCAGGGAAGCCGTCCGTGGTCACAGTCCCAGATGCCTGCAGCCCGGGCCGGAGGCACGGGAGCCACCTTTGGTCCCTGGTGCCTGCCTGGGGGAAGCCAGTCCAGGTGCCTGTGGCCAACCCAGGCAAAGCTGGCCCAGGTCCCAGGTGTGGGTCCCAGGTCTGGGTCCCAGGTGCCAGTGGCCAGCCAGAGGGAAGGAAGCCCGCATCTCGGTTGCCTTTGGCCAGCCGGAGGAGAGAAGCCTGAGTCCCAGGTGTGGGGTCCAAGACAGAGGTGGTTAGGGGTGAAAGGGCAGGCAGGCAGACAGAGACAGTTAGGGGCAATCAGGCAGGCAGGCGAGCAGTTAGGAGCCAGCGGTCCCAGTTTGTGAGAGGGATGTCCGACGGCCAGTTTAGGTCTAATCCCACAGGAGCCGGACATCTCTCAAGGGGTCCCATATTGCACGAGGGTGAAGGCTGGGCTGAAGGACACCCCACAATGCACGAATTTTGTGCACCGGGCCTCTAGTCTCTTAATAAGCAATCAGAATAATTCTGAATCCATAATATTGCTTTTAAAGATCTTTTCAACAACTTTTTATTTAGAAAAAAATTTTATCAGAGAAAAGTTGCAAGACAAGTATAATGAATACACATATATCTTTCATCTAGACTCATCATATTGTTAACATTTTGCCACATGTTTTTTCTCTTGTGTGTGCACACAATCATATCATGTGTGTGTGTTGGTGAACCATTTGAGGGTCCCTTTTCCATGAATCATTGGGAATTATTTGTAGACAAGAACATTTTCATACATAATTGCAATATAATTATTACATTCAGGAAATTTAACAAAGCATACTTGTGTTATCTAATATACACTTTTATTCAAATGTCTTCAATTGTGACAATAATTTATTTTATAGTTGTTGGGATTTTTTGGTTTTGTTTTAGATTTAAGAGCAATGGAGGGTCGTACTTTGCATGTAATTGTCATATCTTTTTAGTTTCCTTTCATCAAAACAGCTCCTCAACCTTTGTTAGACTTTTATGACACTGACATTTTTGAAGAGCACAGGGGAACTGGTTTTCAGAATGTCTCTCAAATTGGGGTTGATTTTTTCTCATTATTTAAAGTGTTAAACATTTTTAGCAAGAAAATTATAGGACAGTTTGTCTCATTATTAGTGGTGTTAAGTTTGATCATGTGATTAAGATGTGTTCACAAAATTTCTGCATTGTAAAAGACCTTTTCCCCTTTGTAATCAACAAGTAATTTGTGAGGTTATACTTTGAGGCTGGTGTAAATACCTTGTTCTATGATAAGCTTTCACCCATTGATTTAAACATCCGTTGAAGATTTTTGCTTCCATCAATTATTACTCTGATCGTTGCAAAACATAGTGATATCACTTGAAAACTGAGACAGTTTATCAGAGAGTAGCAGATAAATGAGTCATTGACATACATTATTTTTTATTATTAACTGCAATCATGCTGCTATCTATTCCATTCCCCAAACTTGCAATTATAAAATAAATGTAATGGAGATTGACATATATATTAGATGGTACTAGTGTAGATTCTGCAAATTGTACTGAAATGAATGTGTCTCTCATTAGGCATTTTCCAAATTAACTCAAAGAGTATTGCTGCACCTTCTGCAGTTTAATATATCTTCATTTTTCAATACTGTTTTATTAGTATTTTCTACTTAATTACAGGAGATTCCAATGTGAAAAGATTACACAAATGATATTAAGCAAGTTAAAATATTGAGAAGGGGGAAATCAATCATTCAATTCATTCAATAAATATTTATTGAAAATGTATACCAAGATTATGGAAATTCACTAGTGAACAAAAAAGATTACGTGCCTTGCTTTCATAAAAAAAAAAAAGACAACTAAATGGTGTCCCTTTAACTCAAAATTTTAGTCTTGGTAGGGCACCCATTGTCGTTAGTCATTGAGTGGTGAAGGCGGCCTTCTCTGTGTTATAGGGTATCTTTATACGTGGGACATAAAATACTTCACAAACAGAATAATTTTAAACTGAGGAGAAATGGGAGATTTTTCAGGCTTGCTTTAAAGAGAAAATGACTCATTGGCTCAGTGGGTTGCATTCAAATAAAAGAGTTCAAGTTATAGAGCAATGTTCTTTCTTCAGATGTGGGGAGGGAACGGTGAAGAGGCCAGCACTGTCTATCTGGAGTTAGAAGGCAAAGGAAACCAGTGGGAATTAGGTCACAGGTAGGGGTCTTTTTCTTATATTTGTGGAAAGTTTCCCAAAAAATAAAGTCATTTTGGATTGACTCCAGTAAGACAGTGACAGGAGAAATAGAGAGGTGACAAAAAGGAAATAATGGGAAGGAGTTGGAGCAGAGAGATTTATAATGAAAGTAGAGGCCCATTGCACGAAATTTGTGCACTCCCGGGGGGAAGGGGGGTCCCTTAGCCTGGCCTGTGCCCTCTTGAAGTCAAGGAGCCCTTGGGGGATGTCTGACTGACAGCTTAGGGGGCAGGAGAGGCTCCCGCTCTGCAGCCGCTGCTGCACTCCCCAGCTATGCGCCTGGCTGAGTGGTGCTCCCCCTATGGAAGCGCACTGACCACTAGGGGGCAGCTCCTGTGTTAAGCATCTGCCCCCTGGTGATCAGTGTGTGTTACAGTGACCAGTTATTCGTTCAGACGATTTGCAGAATTAGCCTTTTATTATATAAAGGATGAGCTAGGTAAAGAGCCAGAGAAGGTAACAGAAGCTAGTACTTTTGCTAGCTTTGAAACATCATCTCCTCCACCTAGCTAAGTTCTAGGGAAATAAGGCTCTCCATAATTAGTATATTCTAAAGTATTTTAAATTATAACAATACAAATTAAATGCATGTCTTCATATAAAGCACATAAATTACCGCACTAAATGAAAAAAAAAGAAGTTCTAAAATAAAGGATTCCAAATGCTATTAGAAAACCTCCCATAAAGAAAATACCTTTTTTTCACAGTGTTGAAGAACTCCAAGCTGCAGCTTGCCTGGAGCCTGTCAGAGAAATATCACTATAATTAGGATGAGTTCCCAAGTACGCTAACAATAATTGAGGCTTATATCCCGTGCATTATACTTGATAGCACATTGTATTAAAAAGAAACAAAATTATATAGGCAAGGAGCTACCGGGTGATACAGCAGAGCAATAGCTCCTAGACAAGGCTTACAGATACAGATTTTAAAACTAGAGTGATCCAATTGATGAAGGTCAGAATATCCTATATAATAAAAGGCTAATATGCAAATCGACCCAACAGTGGAATGAACAGTCGCTATGATGCACACTGATCACCAGGGGGCGGATGCTCAGTGCAGGAGCTGCCCCCTGGTGGTCAGTGCGCTCCAGCCAGAAGCTGGGCTCATGGCTGGCAGCTGGCGAGTGTAGCAGCAGTGTGGGAGCCTCTCCCGCCTCCGTGGCAGTGCCAAGGAGCAGCAAGCTAAGTGGTAAAGAGCAGCAAACAGGCAGGCAGTAAGGAGCAAGGGGTTCCAGACTCTGAGAGGGCACAGGCTGGGCTGAGGAATTTCGTGCACTGGGCCTCTACTCAGGCTATGAAACTCCTCAGTAGGGTAAATAATAAGATGAAGGATGAATAAGACCATGATATGCCTACTTCATTTTATTATTTTTTATTTGTCTTGCTAAGACAAAAAGACATCATAAATATGAAGTCAGTTTATTCTCTAGGGATGTCATTAGCATAAATGAAGAGGCAATATAACTAAAGAAAAATTTTAAATCAGGGTTACTAGCATGGTGACCTTGTCATTTGAACTTATATTCTTCTCCATCAAAATTAAGAGAATTTATATTTATTGACTGTTTACCATGTGCCAGGTCTTTCATGCATTTTCTTATGTAATTCACTCAGCCTCCTTGGGCCTTATTTTTCTTTCTGTGAAGGTATTCCCAGTATGTTGCTCTATCCTTCAAAAACTCTAGAATTCCATCTCAAAGTGTGGGGGGAAAAAATGTAGGTTTTTTTCTGCATACTTTGGGAGGAAACAAAAGGGGTGAATTACTTAACAAAACTTGTTAAATATACTCCTTTTTTTAAACCATCTTTTCTCTTTCTACAAAATTCTTCTCTTCTGGCAATATTCTTTTCTCACTACCTTCCCTAACCTCAAAGCGTCTTCCTTATTCTTGAGCATGCTCACCCCGTCTTTTTCTCCGCATTGGACCCCTTCTTAGAAATTCCACCTAGAAGCTTACCCCTTAGCGGGTCAAAAAAACCACGACTATCAATTGTCCCTCAAGCTTGCCTTTGCCCAGGCCCCTCCAAGTCCCCACTCCCACAAGTATTACAGATAGATAATATTCCTAATTTACAAAGGAGGAAACAGAGGCTCAGAGTATTTAGTACTTACTCAATCACACAATTAAAAAACAGACTGTGTGGCTTAGTGGTTGAGCATCGACCTATGAACCAGGAGGTCATGGATTTGATTCCCAGTCAGGGTACATGCCTGGGTTATGGGCTTAATCCCTGGTATGGAGCATGCAGGAAGCAGCTGATCAATGATTCTCATCATTGATGTTTCTCTCTCTCCCTCTCCCTTCCTCTCTGAAATAAAAATTATTTAAAAACAAAAATAGAACCAGGATTTTAATCCTTGTATCTTTGACTTCAGAGTTATGCTCTTTTAGCGTCACTGTCATGATTAAGTACATCCCACTCCCAGAAATATATTCTCTGCCCTACCATCACCATAACCTATGCTTCATGATCCATCACCCAAATTTGAGGTTGTGAGTTCAGGCTATTCTGGGTTTTACCCTGAATGATATGATATAGGCCATATTCTGTTCAACCAGAGGGAGATAAATAACCTTTCTTGGCCCCTCTTTATTTCTAATATCCAACCCATCTCTTCCTCTTTATCATCACATCCCCCCAGCCCCTGAGAAAAGGAGGAAAGAAGTGGAAAAGAAAATATAAAAGAAGGGGAACTAAGAGAATATGCTAACGGAGGGATGTGGGTGTTTTTCTTCAGCTGTTTTTACTTGGTCAGAAATAGAAGTAAATTAAAGCACTCTAAAAGAATGTGCAATGCTATCTTGTACTTTACCTCAAGATTTAGTTCAAAGAAAGTTCAAGGAAACTTTAAGATGATTTTCTTGGCCTGTATGTTTTATCTGAATTGTTTAGTTAAATAATAATAATTATCATTTGTTGAGTATCTCTTATGTGCCAAGATTACTGTAAGGGTAGAGCTAATTGGCACAGTTCCTGGCATGCAGTAGGCTCCCAATGAGTTATACTAAATATATCTTCACAACAGCCCTAAGAGTTAAGGTCTTTTTGTTCTCCTTTTACAGTTAAAGAAACTAAGATTCATAAAGGTAAGAAGCCCAAGGTAACATAGATAAGGTGTTTGCTTCAGGTTTAAGAAAGCAGGTAGTAGTAATTGTAGTCACTGGACAAATGCCTTACCTAAATAATTTCATTTTATTTTCACCACCACCCTCCTAGTTAGGCACAGTTATTATCCCCCAGTTAAAATGAAGAAACACACTTAGCATGGTTTAACAATTTTCCTGAGATCATGTATCTAGCTGATAAGCCAAAATTTGAAACCAGGTCTAACCCCAAGTTCATATACCATACAGTATACTGGGGAGAGCAATTAGGCGTGACCAGGCCTGCAGGGGAGGGCAGTTAGGGGTGTCCAGGCCTGCAGGGGAGGGCAATTAGGGGCAAACAGGCTGGCAGTGGAACAGTTAGGCACTAATCAGGCTGGCAGGGGAGTGGTTAGGGAGTGATCAGGCTAGCAGGCAGAAGTGGTTAGGGGCAATAAGGAAGGCAGGCAGGTAAGCAGTTGGGAGCCAGCAGTCCTACATTGTGAGAAGGATGTCTGACTGACTGGGATCAGACCTAAACGAGCAGTCATATATCCCTCAAAGGGTCTCAGAATTGAGAGGGTGCAGGCTGGGCTGAGGGATACCTCCCCGCTCTGTGGACGAATTTCCTTCCCAGGAGTAAGCTCACGCTTCCCCCACCTCTTCTTCCCCCACAGACATGCACCTCCTAAACTTTGAAGGAGCCCCAGGAGGCTTGCCACCGAGGGCAGCAATGGGCAGTGGCAGCTCATCCCTGACAAACCCCCTAACCTATCCCAAGGCCTCCGTGTCTCTGACTTCTTAGTGAGCCAAAGCAGAGCAGCCAGGCTTCTTTCCCAGCCCTTCCTTCTCGTTTCACTGGCCCCAGGGTTAACACGGAAACATTCAAATCTGTAAAAACATGTTGTGAGTTTATCTGAGCCAAAGGGTTGACCATTGCCAGGAAGCAGAACCTCAGCGGGTTGAGATAACGCCCCTGAGAATGGCGGGTTTCATCTGTATTTATACATTGCAATCAAAGGAAGGGACAGTAGGTGAATCACATGAGTCCATTGGTGATAGACGAGAGAGGTGGGAGAAAGCAAAGCGGGGGACCCCTGGGATTGGATAAAAAGTAAAATATAGACACATTCTTAGGTGGGGCAGGAACAATGAACATGATAATGAAGGAATTTGTGGCATCTGTCCTGGCGCCCAGGCACATTAGGTTGTACCCCCAAGGGATCCAGAAAAGGGAAGTTAGAAGTTTCCCAGACATTCCAAGGGTATGTTATTATAGATGCCAAAAGACAGGTAGGCTAACTTAAGGTAAAGGTTGACCTTTCAGGGAAGATAGGATGTAACTGCCCACCGTCACTGCTTTTAGTTACAGTTCAGTTCAGACCCTCCTTGTGGTGACTTTAGGTCTCTGAGTTTGCAGGATCGCCATGCACACCTCCCCTGAGCTGGTCAGGTCAGCATGAGGCCCCTGTCCACACCAGCTTTAATAAACCTCCTCTAAAATGTAATTTAAAAATTGCAATGTAATGTGCTTTATTTTAATTTTATTACTTTTTTTGCAAATTTTTTTATTTAAAGTATTACCTGTAGTAGTACATATATCTCCTTTTTTTCCCCATTGACCTTCCCCCAGCCTCCCCTAACCCCTGCCCAATGCCCTCATCCCACCCCCTCCAGGGTCTTGTGTCCATTTGTTGTGTGTATATATATATATATATATATATATATATATATATATATATACATACACACACACACATACAAGTCCTTTGGTTGATCTCTTCCCGCCCCTCCCCAATACTCCCCTGCCTTCCCACTGTAAATTGACAGTCTGTTTGGTGCTTTACTGCCTCTGTATCTCTTTTTTTTCCCCCATCAGGTTATAATGTTCTTTATTTTCCATAAATAAGTGAGATCATGTGGTATTTTTCCTTCATTGCCTGGCTTATTTCACTTAACATGATGCTCACAAAAAGTGGGAGAGAAGGCACCTCATTTCCAAAATTTAATTTTAAAAAAGAAAAGAAAAAAAACACTAAACTTATTAACACCCACGCAGTGAACACCTGGAAACTGGTTCAGAGAGCTGCTTCTGCTGGCCAAGTGTCAGCAGTGGCCAGATTTGCTTTCCGCTGGGTAAGGCCTAGGGACTGACTGCTATGGTAGTTTTCAGACCCAAAGTGACTGCAAAAAATAAAAACATACATATATTTATATCTTTTTTAAAAATTGTATTGATTTTTTTACAGAAAGGAAGAGAGAGGGAGAGTTAGAAACATCAATGAGAGAGAAACATCAATCAGCCGCCTCCTGCACGCCCCCACTGAGGTCGTGCCCCCAACCAAGATACATGCCCCTGACCGGAATCGAACCTGGGACCCTTCAGTCCTCAGGCCGATGTTCTATCCACTGAGCCAAACCGGTCTCGGCCATACATATATTTAAAGAAGTACCATATGTGGCACCTCCTCCGTCGTTTGTGCCTTTATACAAAGTTTGGCCTTTGCAAAAACAAAAGGGTTGGGCAATTCCATTAGGGGGCGCAGCTCAAGATAAAATGAAGCAGAGGTGAGATTCGGCGGGAGTATGAGGGAGGAGGAGGAGAGGGTGTGGAGGAAGAGCGGACTTTTCAATCCTCCTGGACGTGAACGGTGCCCCTCACATTTTCTTCAAAACAAAACGAAATTGGAAAGAAAAAAATAGAAAAGCAGCCCCAAAGTAAAAGCGGCCACAATGAATTTGAGCTTTTTGCAGAGGAAATGGCACCCAAAATAGGACCCGATCCGAGGGGAAAGGGTGGGGGCGGAGAGGTCAGGCGGAGGCATGAACTGCAGCCGCGCAGTGGAATTAATGAGATTAACAGGGCAATTAGGGCCGGGCCAGCGGGTGGCTCGATGGAAAAGATTAGGTTAATTTCATTAATTTGCAATTCACAATCTCTGTTCAGGCCCCCTAACTCCCACCCCTTGGGACCTCTGCCCCTCCCCCCTTATAAAGCCTCCAACCCCCCTCAAAGGAACAGAACGGGCCGAATCTGGCTCTTCTTTTTTCTCTAAATATATTTTATTCATTTATTACAGAGAGGAAGAGGAATAGTCAGAAACATTGATGAGAGAGAAACACCTATCAGCCGCCTCCCACACAATTCCCACTGGGGATGTGCCCACAGCCAAGGTACATACATGCCCCTGACCTGGAGAACCCGGGATCCTTCAGTCCGCAGGCCGTCTCTCTGTCCACTGAGCCAAACCGGCTAGGGCTGAAGCTGGTTCTTTTTGTCATCTGCATATCACCGGGAACTAAATGCAGGATGCCTTCGACTCAGTACCCTAACATGCTTTAACAGAGGACTGTAGCCCTGGCCAGGGTGGCTAGCTGCCCCAGGTGCAGGAGCAACCAATTGTGTCTCTCTCACATCAATGTTTCTCTCTGTGTGTCTTTTCCCCGCCCTTCCAACTCTGTCTAGAAATCAAAATCAATGGGAAAAATATCCTTGGGAGAGGATAAGTTAATTAATTAATTTTTGAAAATAAGGAAATGTCTACAGTAGTTTGAGAGCACAGAGGAGGTAAGTTCTACTCTGTCTCAGGGTTATCAGGAAAGACTCAAGAAGAATGACAACAATAGAAAAAAGGCTTCATTTCAGAAGGAATCCTGCATGCAAAGGCACCCATGTGTAAGAGGAGTCGCTGAAATAAGAAAAAAGAGAAGTTTGAGAGGGAGGGAGGGAAGGAGAGAGGGAGAATGATGCAGCTGTAAATAAGTATGTAGGTGGCAGATAGAAAGTGGAGCTGAGGGAGCTTCTTCCTGAAAGCACTAATTTTCTTTGTGAGGAAGAGGCGGTGTTGTCAAAGATGAGGGGACAAGAATACAGAAGGGGACTTGAGGAAACGACTGGAGTTTTGGAAAAGGGAGGTGAAGCTAATGTGCTCATATAGAATGACTAGGAGTATTGAGAGACCTCCTGTACCAGCTGTTAAAACTTCTCTCAGCCCACCGAGCTAACTCACTCTCCTTTCTCATCTGCCCTTGATAGAGTCTTCTAACTGATCTACCTTCTGTGGCAGCATCAATTTTCTACAGTCCAAGGTTCTTGGTATTCTTGGAAACTTCTATACCTGAGATTATTCTCACTGCAAAGTCATAACCTGTACAACATTGAAGGCTTCCATCTATACTTAATACATAGAAAGATGTTTTCCATGCTGAAATCGGTTTGGCTCAGTAGATAGAGCATCCGTCTGCAGACTGAAAGGTCCCAAGCTCGATTCAGGTCAAGGGCATCCCCAGTAGGGGGCGTGCAAGAGGCAGCTGCCATGTCTCTCTCATCCATGTTTCTGACTCTCCCTCTCCCTTCATCTTTGTAAAAAATCAATAAAATATATATTTTTAAAAATATGTTTTTCATCTGCTCTTATTTACATCATAGCATCATGAAGGAGCATTGGATGTTTCTTATTTATTAGACTAGAATAGTACTTGGCACATAGTAGGCTGTTAATAAATATTTCTGATAAATGAGTGCATGAATAAATAAATAAAGTATATTTTGTTAAGAAAAAATTGCTTAACCCTAAGAGTTATCCTAAGATATGAATGTTTTGTGTGGTTTTTTTTTCCTATTTAAAAAAATTGAACAAAACAACAGGCCTGACCTGGATGACTCCAAACTCTACTTCATTCCAAAGTTAATGAATTCTGCTTGTTCATTTTTTAAAAAATATGCTTTTATTGTTTTCTATTTTTTAAATATATTTTATTGATTTTTTACAGAGAGGAAGGGAGAGGGATAGAGAGTCAGAAACAGCGATGAGAGAGAGACATGGATCAGCTGCCTCCTGCACACCCCCTACTGGGGATGTGTCCTCAACCAAGGAACATACCCTTGACTGGAATCGAACCCAGGACCCTTCAGTCTGCAGACTGATGCTCTATCCACTGAGCCAAACCAGTTTTGGCACTTTCGTTGTTTTTTAGAGGGAGAAGGAGAGAGAGATAAAAACATCTGTGAGAGAGGAACATCATCAATTGGCTGCCTCCTGCACACACTCTTACTGGGAATCAAACCCACAACCTGGGCATGTGCCCTGATTAGGAATTAAACCTCTACCTCTATGGTTTCTGGGTCAAAGCTCAACCACTGAGCAACACTGGCTGGGCCAAACCACTGCTGTTCAGAACAGACACCTACTCCATCCACTGCCCTCCTCCACAGAAAACTTACCTTGAAATTGCGGGTTTTATTCTATATAGTTCAGATATTGTAACCTGAAGAGGTGTTTTTAATTCAGTTTCCAGGCAGACCCCAAAAAACCTATTGGGGGGCACATTCTGGCTCACGCATCAACGACAAGAATAAGCTTGAGAAAGGGGAGAGGAGAACTAAGAATCGCCAAGATTTATGACAGGTAAATATTTTCCTTTTCTTTTTTTTCTTTTTTTTTTTTTAAATATATTTTATTGATTTTTCACAGAGAGGAAGGGAAAGGGACAGAAAGTCAGAAACATCGATGAGAGAGAGACATCGATCAGCCACCTCCTGCACACCCCACACTGGAGATGTGCCTGCAAGCAAGGTACATGCCCCCGACCGGAATCGAACTCGGGACCTTTCAGTCCGCAGGCCGACGCTCTATCCACTGAGCCAAACCAGTCTCGGCTATTTTCCTTTTCTTAACCAGAGTCTTATACATATGGTATTAAATTGTCTCTCTTGAGAGGCTGTAATTATACCACTGGAAGATACTACATTGTTTGAATTTCCTTCTCAAAAATTATTCAATTAATTGGAAAGGTCTTACTGTGTACTAGATTCTAGGGATTTAGGGATTCTATTGACAGACTTGGTCCCTGACCTTCCAAAGCTTACAGTGAAGCTAGATAATGAAATAATTCCAACTGAAGTGTGGAAAATTACAAGGTCTGCATTATACTATTTCATAGTTTATTAGGGATGATCTCTTTAGGGTAGTCATAGCTAACCTACTATAGCACCGCATGTATTCAACTACTACCTTACATGCATGTAAGAGAAAGACATTTTTTTAAATATTTTTATTGATGTTTTACAGAGAGGAAGGTAGAGGGAGAGAGAGTTAGAAACATTGATGAGAGAGAGACATCGATTAGCTGCCTCCTGCACACTCTCTACTGGGGATGTGCCTGCAACCAAGGTACATGCCCTTGACCAGAATCAAACCTGGGATCTTTCAGTCTGCCAGCCGACACTCTATCCACTGAGCCAAACCGGTTAGGGCAAGACATTTCTTGTTAAAACAAAGAATTCCCCAAGAATTGAACAGAAAAGCGTTCTCAGAACAATTACCAGGTGTACAAGAATGACTACAGAAAGGAACCCAACCCATTTCCTAGAATATCACCATAGTAACTACCCCCATAAGTAGCTATAGCTGACCCTCAAGTGTACATTTTCCTCCCCACTGCTTTCATAATGCTTCTACATGAATATTCCAGAAGTACTTCAAATACAACATACCTAAACATTACTTATTCTTCCCCTCTTTCTTATACACAAAACAAGCTCTTTATTCCCAGTTTTTTTTTATTTATGCTATTACCTCTACCTAGATTATTCCCATTTCTGCCTCAAAAGCCCTTTAAATGTTATCTATAAAGTCTTCCTAATTGACCTATCTAGCATAATGTCTCCTTTCTTTAGAGTTCTATAACATATATACTGACTTTATGAAACAGCTTACTTGTCATATGCCATTACCTTTTAGATTTCTTGAAAATAAGGACTCTATCTTATTTTTGTAAAATCTATAAGGTTTAGTACATGCTAAAGTAGGGTTTTCAAAAAGTTAAATATGTGACTTTCTTGCAAATGAATATAAAATGAATGTGTCAAAGATTTTATTCAACTCTGTAATTAATGAGGAAATCACCAATTCAAAGGATATTTTGAGACAGGGATTTATGTATTCAGTCAAAAGAATGCTAAATAAATTTGCTAATAAATGCAAAATTGGTTACTATCCTACCAGCAATAAACTATAATATTTTATTTTGTTGTTGTTAATCCTCACCCGAGGATATTTTTCCATTGGTTTTTAGAGGGAGTAGAAGGGAGAAGGAGAGACAAAGAGAAACATTGATGTGAGAGACATATTGGCTGCCTCCTGCACACACAATGACCAGGGCCAGGGGAACCTGCAACCATGGTATATGCCCTGGATGGGAACCAAGCTCACGACTCTTCAGTCTGGGGACCAATGCTCTATCAACTGAGCCAAACAGACTGGGGCTAAATTATAACATTTTAAGTTGTCTTTTTGGCCCTGACTAGGTAGCTCGATTAATTAGAGCAATGTCCAGATACACCAAGGTTGTGGGTTCAATTTCCGGTCAGGGCATGTATCAGAATCAACCAATGAATGCATCCATAAACAGAATACCAAATCTTTTTCTCTCTCTCCCCCCCTTCACCCACCCTCCCTCCCTTCCTTCCTCTCTTTCTCTAAAGAAAAAAAAAAAAAATCAACCTCACTTGCTCAATGGTTGAACACTGACCTTTGAACCAGGATGTCAAAGTTTGATTCCTGGTTAGGAATGCCCATGATTCCTAACCAAGTTTGATTCCTGGTTAGGAATGCACATGCCCAGATTTTATCCCCAGTGTGGGGCATGCTGGAGGTAGCCAATGAATGACTGTCTCTCATCATTGATGTTTCTCTCTCTCTGTCCCTCTCCCTTCCTTTCTAAATCAATAAAAAAAATATATATATACTTAAAAAAATAAATCAATAAATACTTTTCTACTGGAGGGAAATCAGTTATTTCTCTACATAATGAAATTCATTTTCAGTGCAATAGACTGGAATAATCTGCATTGCTCTCAGACAAGAATCATCTGCATTGCTATTAGTGTTTTACAAATTAACTCTCCCCTACAGAGTTGTAGAATAAAAAATTTAAAGAATATACAATGACTCATGTACAAATATAAAATACCAGAGTTTACTCAACTCATTAGTAAAATTTTATAACTAGATCAAAAGAAAAAGCAAATTACCACACATATGCAGTCAAATAAGGAACGCTGAAATGAATTATAAATCGGTAAGAACTGGGTTACAGTATCCACAGGAAAATAATCAATTATGTGCATCCTCAAAATTGACATTTCTGTGGCCAAGAACAATTCGTGTAACTCATAGTTTTCTACAACTTACAGTTAGAAAATAGCTCCAAGACCATGCAAAGCCCAGTTCTCAGAGAACTGTATAACCTGGAAAGATGTGCTAGCCACCCTGTTTTTCCACTGAATTACTCAGCAGTCACTTTGTTCATTTCAGTCTTTCAGGTGTCTCCCACTTTGGTCTAGTCAATAAAAGAATCAGGTAAGCACCTCAGGGTCTGCCACACAGTGCATGAGAGCACACCGAAAGAATATTCTGTTACCCTTTTTGCTTATTTCTAAGTTCGGGGTAATTTTTCTCGACATTCAGAAGCTTACATACAGAAGTTGTTCAGGAGCATTTGAGATCTTGCTTCCGAGCATGTCCTCAGTTTGGCTCAAACTTCCATTAAGATTTAGAGAAGAAAAAAAAATAAGTTGCTCAGTAAGTTGAGGGTTTATACTTGTAAATTCTGTGGTCCACATTTAGCTGTACCAACTGAGATGTCTCTGGAAACTCATGCTAAAAGGAGTCTGATGCCTGCGACATGAATATAGTATTTATAGAAATAGAGCTTTTTATAAACTTGTTCCCTTGCATTTTGTTAGCCCTGAGATGCCTGAAAATGAAGCCACCTTCGCAATAACTGCTGGAGGGATTGGGGATGCCAAGGAGTAGGTGGTGAATTGATGCAAATTGCTTCTGAGTCCTTATTAGGAGATGAAGAAATAGAAAAGCAGTCTCCCATTTCAGGTCTTGATGTAAGACTTTGTTTTTTCAACATGTTATTAAAGTTGGCAAGAGATTTAAATCTTACATTTATCTAAAAATGTAAAAAGTTCTCGATTTATAACTTTACATTGTGTGTCAATTCATGTATATGAATGAATGAACCTATCAAAATAGTTGGGGCCGTAGTTAGGTTTGCTCAGTGGTTAGAGCACCAGCCCATGTACTTCAGTTGCAGGCTCAATCTCCAGCACCGTACCCCAGCCTGATCCGCAGCCCAGTAGGAGCACTTGTGGGAGGCAGGCAGTCAATCGATGTTTCTCTCTCCCTCTCCTTCTCCGCCATTTCCCTTCTACTCTATCTAAAAGCAATAGAAAAATATCATCTGGTGAAGATTAAAAAAATAATAACTAGTTGGGGAAGGGGTACCTGATTCTCTCACTTTAGCTTTTTTTTAAAATTGTGTAATTCCATTTTATGTGAAACTTCCAGAATAGGCAAATCAATAAACAGAAAGTAGACTAGAGTGTGCCAGGGCCTGGGAGAGAGACTGCTAAAGTTAAGGGGTCTCCTTTTGGGGTGTTGGAAATATTCTGGAATTAGAGGTGATGGGGTAACGGTTGCACAACACTGTCCATGTATGAAATACCTTTGAATTGTACACTTGCATATGGCTAAAATGGTGAACTTCGTTATGTGAATTTTATCTCAAAATTAAAAAAATAAATAAACACAGTACTGATTCTAACATGTACATTTTTTTTTTTTATCACAAAAGAAAAAAGCAGTGAATGACAGCATCAGGGGCAAGGGACGGTCAGTCATGTCACCGGAGGGGGGCAGCTGGGCGCCTGGAAACCTGGAGGCGCGGGGAGTGGGGAGACGGGAGGGAACGGGGGAGCGAGCCCGCTCGGCCTCGGCGTTCACCGGATCGTGTACTTGTCCCACTTCTTCTCGGGGTCGTAGGGCTCCCAGCGGCTGGCGGGGAAGATGTGCTTGTTCTTCTCGTACCAGCTGCGCAGCACCACCTTGCCCGCGTGCGACTCGTCCTTCTCCACCGTGGCGTCGCTGAGCAGCCGCACGTCGTCGTGGACGTCGAAGTTGAAGAGCGGCCCGCTCTTGCCGCGCGCCTTGGTGACGATGAAGTCGTAGAAGCTGTGGTGGTGCGGGATGATGAGGTCCTCCTTGATGTACATGAGCTGCTCCACCCCCGCGGAGCGCAGCTCGCTGAAGTCCCTGCGCAGGATCTCCAGCGCCTTCTGCAGGAACTGCTGCACGCTGTTGCCTTTCTTCATCTTGACGGTGCGCCGGTGGCCCGAGCCGTCCCAGTAACTGAAGGTGATCTCGATCTCCTCGCCCTTGATCTTCTCCTGCTTGGCTTCCCACTCCTGCCGCAGCTCCTCGCGCAGCCGGTTCTCCTCCTCCTCGCGGTCGCGGTCCGGCAGGAAGCTGGTGTCCACGTCGGGGTTCTTGCCCAGTTTCCTCTTCTTGGCGGCCGTCTCTTCCCTCTCCGGCTCCTCGTCCTCCGGGGCCGCCTCGTCCGGCCCCTCGCCCGCCGCCTCCTCCCCGCCCACCGGGAAGGACAGGCAGGAGATCTTGCGCTTGGCCTCCTTTTTGCGCTCCTTCTCGCGCAGCTTCTCCAGCTGCAGCTGCAGCTCCTTGGACTGCTCCTTCTTGGCCAGCTGCTTCTCGCGCTCCTTCACCAGCGCCTCCTGCTTGGCCTTCATGTCGTTGAGGGTCACCAGCCCCACGGTGCTGGACTTGAGCTCCGCCTCCACGGCGTCGTAGTGCGCCGAGAACTTCTTGTCGATGTTGGACTTCATGATGTTCTCCTCGGCGATGCGCTGCTTCATCTGCTCCATTTGCTCGCGCTGCTTCTCCCGCTTCTTCATCAGGTGCATGGCGCGGCCCGCCTCGCTCGCGGCGCCCTTGTACTGAGCCATGGCGGCGGCGGCGGTGACCGGGGCGGCGGCGGTGACAGAGGCGGCGGAGGCGGCGGAGGCGCTAGCGGCAACGGCGGCGGCGGGGCCGCGGCGACAGCAGGGACGACAGCCCGGTGGAGTAAATGGCTGCGGCGACCCCGGCGTACGTGCAGTCAGCTGACGGCGGCGCCGTGACGTCACGACTAGGAGACACGCAGGCGCAAGCGCCCCGCCCCGCCCCGCCCCGCCCCCTCCGCGTCAGCTTTTAAAGTGAACCACTAGGCGGACGGGAAGTCAGAGCTCAGAAGTGTCCAGTCTCCATCAGGTTTCCTCGCAAACGTTTACTGAGGGACCTTCCCAAAGGAGGCAGACGTTTGAGAAAGAAAAGTTTACAGGACACACACAAAAGCTCTGTTAACGGATAGTATCCAACAGCACATTCAGCTTTATGGCAACAGAAAAGAAACATTAAGCTCGATTTTAAATCATTTGACTTTTTGACAAGTTGAAATTACTTTTGTTTTATTATTATTTTTTTATATTTTTTATTGATTTTTTACAGAGAGGAAGGGAGAGGGATAGAAAGTCAGAAACATCGATGAGAGAGAGACATCAATCAGCCGCCTCCTGCACGCCCCACACTGGAGATGTGCCCGCAAGCAAGTACATGCCCCCGACCAGAATCGAACCCGGGACCTTTCAGTCTGCAGGCCAACGTTCTATCCACTGAGCCAAACCAGTCTTGGCTGAAATTACTTTTAAAGAATGTCATTTCATTATATACTAGAGGCCCCGTGCAAAAATGTGTCCACCAGTGGGGTTCCTTGGCCTGGCCTGTGAGATCAGGCCAAAACCGGCTCTCCAACATCCCGGGGGGGGGGGGGTGTCCCAGGTTTGAGAGGGCACAGGCCAGGCCGAGGGACCCCATGCGTTATCTGGGCCAGGGAGTGACTCAGGAGTTTGGCCAGCTGGAGGGGCCACATGAGGGCTCGAGGAGTGTCCTGCCCCTCTCTCTCAGTCCGGATGTGGGCCAGCCCCCAGCAGCAAGCGAACCTACCGTTCGAAGCATCTGCCCTCTGATGGTCAGTGCATGTCATAGCAAGCAGTTGAGCGGTCTTAGCATACCATTACATATTACACTTTGATTAGTTGAACAGACAACCACTTAGCATATTAGGCTTTTATTATATAGGATTATTTTTTGTTGATCTCAGAGAGGAAAGAGAGAGATTAAAAAAAATAAAATAAAAGCCCCGCTGCATGGCTCAGTAGTTGAGCATTGACCTATGAACCAGGAGGTCAAGGTTTCATTCATGGTCAGGACACATGCCTAGGTTTTGGGCTCTTTCCCCAGTGTGGGGGGTGCAGGAGGCAGCCAATCTATGATTTTGTCTCATCACTGATGTTTTTTTCTCCCTCTCCCTTTCTCTCTGAAATCAATAAAATAAACATTTTTTAAAATTCAAGCTTTGAAAGTACCATTTGTTACAAAAGATACTTGATCATCCATTGTCATTCACTCACAAACTGTATATTGAATGCTAAGTGATAAAGAATAGTCAGGAAAACTGATTTCTGCTCTCTAAGTATGTGTACACTAATTGAGAGAAAAGACTAATATTTATGCAGAATGAGAGAGCAAATGATTATATGGTCAGTAGTGTGGTCTTGGATTGTAGGCTTCCAAAGATAGAAGAGGAAAGGGTAACCTGCAGGACAGCGTGTTAGAAGCCGGAATTTGGAAACATGAGACCAACCAAACACGCAGAATCGGTCAGTGTGGGGTACTGGGAAATCAGAGCTTTTTCTCATTTTACATTTCCTAAACCACAGAACTGCTTCCCCGAATAAACAAAGATAAAGTCATCTAGGAGCAGATTTTTTTTTATATTTTATTGATTTTTTTACAGAGAGGAAGGGAGAGGGATAGAGAGTTAGAAACATCGATGGGAGAGACATGGATCAGCTGCCTCTTGCACACCCACTACTGGGGATGTGTCTGCAACCAAGGTACATGCCCTTAACCAGAATCGAACCTAGGACCTTTCAGTCTGCAGACCTACACTCTATCCACTGAGCCAAACCGGTTTTGGCATAGGAGCAGATTTTTTTTATATTCTGAAAGGCCATTTAAAAAATGGCTTCTTTTATAGAAATAGAATGTTTGTTGGGGGGAAAAAAGAAAATAAATGGCTTTATTTATTTATTTTTTAAAATATATATTTTATTGATTTTTTACAGAGAAGAAGGGAGAGAGATAGAAAGTCAGAAACATCAATGGGAGAGAGACATCGATCAGCCGCCTCCTGCACACCCCATAGTGGAGATGTGCCCACAAGCAAGGTACATGCCCCCAACCGGAATCGAACCTGGGACCTTTCAGTCCGCAAGCTGACCTCTATCCACTGAGCCAAACCAGTCTCGGCTGGCTTTATTTTTTTAATAAATCTTTATTGTTCAGATTATTATAATTATTCCTCTTTTTTTCCCCCCATAGCTCCCCTTCACCCCGTTCCCACCCCACCCTCTGCCCTTAACCTTCACACTTGATTTTTAGATTCACTTGTTGATATGTATTTGTTGTTGATACTTTTTATCTTTACCTTTTTCTTCTTCCTCCTCTTCTTAAAGAGTACCTTTCAGCATTTCAGATAATACTGGTTTGGCAGTGATGAATTCCTTTAGCTTTTTCTTATCTGTGAAGCTCTTTATCTGCCCTTCAATTCTAAATGATAACTTTGCTGGGTAATCTTGGTTGTAGGTTCTTGCTATCCAACACTTTGAATATTTCTTGCCACTCCCATCTGGCCTGCATAGTTTCTGTTGAGAAATCAGCTGAAAATCATATGGGTGCTCCCTTGTAGATAATTAACTGTTTTTCTCTTGCTGCTTTTAATATTCTCTCTTTGTGTTTTGCTCTTGGTATTTTAATGATGATGTGTCTTGGTATGGTCCTTTTTGGATTATTTTTGTTTTGGGTTCTGTGCTCTTCCTGAACTTGTAAGTCTATTTCTTTACCAGGTGGGGAAGTTTTCTGTCGTTATTCTTTCTTTTTTAAAAAAATATTTTTTATTGATTTGTTTACAGAGAGGAAGGGAAAGGGATAGTTAGAAACATTGATGAGAGAGAGACATTGATCAGCCGCTTCCTGCATGCCCCTACTGGGGATGTGCCCACAGCCAAGATACTTGCCCTGACCAGAATCTAACCTGGGACCTTTCAGTCTACAGGCCAACACTCTAGCCACTGAGCCAAACTGGTTTCGGCCTGTCATTATTTTTTCAAACTTTTTTCAGTATCTTGCTCTCTCTCTTCTTCTGGCACCCCCATAATTCTGATGTTGGTATGCTTTAAGTTGTCCCAGAGGATCCTTATACTATAGTCATATTTTTGGATTCTTTTTGCTTTTCCTGTTGGGTGTTTTTGGCTTCTTTGTATTTCAAATCTTTGATTTGATTCTTGTGATCCTCTAGTCTGCTGTTGGATCTCTGTATATTATTTTTTATTTCAGTATGCTTAATTTCTAGTTGGTCCTTTTTCATATCTTCTAGGTCTTGTTAAATTTATTGGCCTTTTCTAGAAAACTGTTGAAAAACCTTATAACTGTGGTTTTGAATTCTATATCCAGTCATTTGTTTTCCTCCACGTTTTTCATTTGTGACTGTTTCTTTATCTCCATATTTTGGCTGCTTCCCTGAGTTGATAGAGTGGCTTTGTGTACTAGGTGTCCTATAGGGCCCAGCGACTCAGCCTCCCCAGTTACCTGAGGTGGACACTCTTGGTGCACCTCTTTGTGGGCTGTGTGTACAGCCTTGTTATAGGTAAGCCTTGATTGTTGTTGGTATCACTGGGAGGAGTTGACCTCCAGGCTAATTGGCTGTGAGGATCAGCTGTGTCTACATTGGGAGAACTTCTGTGCTGGAGACACTCTTATGAGGCAAGACTTGCTTCAGTGGGACTTTGGTGCTAACTCAGTCTGCCCCTGAGTGTGTCCCTTATGGATCTGAGGAGTTGTAATCCGGATGGCTCCACTCTGACCCCTGGGTACACTGGCTCTTGGGTCACCAAGGAGGTGCTAATTTAGCCTCTGCCTGAGGCCACCCAGCAGGAGCCACAGATTCCTCTTCTTTGTTTGGGGTTTGGAGGTGCCCAGGTGAGGCCAGCTGTGAAGTAATGAAAGCTGCTCTGGGGCCTTGGGCCTTCTTTTGGATGTTCTGGGTCTCTCTGTCTCAGCTGCAGTGTGTTAGGTAAGTATAAAATTCAAAGGACCAGGCCATTCATATGCAAAGGCCTCTGTATTACCTTGGATGGGCTGAATCTCAGGGCGAAGCAAACAGCAATGGCTTCCTGTCAGCCCTGCCCTAAGAGGCCCCTGGGTCTCAGTGTCTACAGTAATCACTGCTGCAATCACCTCTAAGAGAAAGCTGCCCTCGAATTCCACTGAGCCAAAAACCAGTTTTGGTGAGAGCCAAGTTTTTAAAACTTAAACTTCTTCTAACGCCACTTCTTCAAAATAGACTCTCCCAGGCCGTGGTATTTTGTGGAAGAGCCCACACTCAAGGGGCCAAAGAGCTGCATGTGGCTCGTGAGCCGAAGTTTACCAACCGCGGGTCTAGATGAACCACGGGTTATCCATTCACTAACTAAAGGACATTTTGATTGCTTTCAAGTTTTGAAAATTATAAAGCAAGCTGCTATAACCGCCCTTGTGCAGGCTTTTGTGTAGACATATTTTCAAATCTTTTGGTAAATACCAAAGAGCGTGAGTGCTGGCTGGTATGATATGGTAAGATATGGTTAGGTTTTTCCCAAAAAGGCTGAATTGAGAAAAGCATATTTTCATTTATACCAACAGTCTTGACTGCTACTAATGAAATTCCCGGGTTCTCTGGAATGAAAGCCTTTCTCTGTATTTAGGAAAAGCTTCAACCATCGTTGGCAGCAAAACACAGAGATAGACCAAGAATGAGAAATGCAAACTCTGGATTCACTTTATAATTCCTGTCTGTCTGCCAGAAGCTTGTCTGCCAGAAGAAGACTAAAGGTTTATTTTTTGGAGGGCAAAAAAATGACAGAAATATATGGCTCTGTACTGTGTGACGCTTTAGGAAGACAAAGGAGCTATGAGATGCTGTAAAAAAGGGACCTGATCTAGTAGCAAAATAGGATTTTTCCTCTGGCGGAATGTAGGGGTTTTCAATGGATCTATCTTACTTTATAAATTACCTGTCACAGAGAGCGCCTCCGATTTAATTCCTTGGCACATACAATAGACAGACGAGTCCAGAAAACTCCCTGAGTGCCCATCCAGGCTAACTCCCTAGGAGCTCAATTGTTGGCCAAGTCCTCCAAGACTCGCCCTGGACTCTTCTTTCATCTCCCACCGTAAGCAAGTTATCGGCTCAACTTTAAAATATATATATATTTTATTGATTTTTTTTACAGAGAGGAAGGGAGAGGGATAGAAAGTTAGAAACATTGATGAGAGAGAGACATCGATCAGCCGCCTCCTGCACGCCCCCCACTGGGGATGTGCCCGCAACCAAGGTACATGCCTCCGACCGGAATCGAACCTGGGACCTTTCAGTCCGCAGGCCAATGCTCTATCCACTGAGCCACACCGGTCTCGGCCGTCAGCTCAACTTTCAATCAGACCATCTGAATGGCGGTCAGGAGCCCCTTTCCCTATGCCATTCCTGCAATAATTTTAGAAACACTCAGAACCAGCAGGAGACAGCAGCCCGCAAGTGCGGGTCCCAAGTCTCCCCTTACACCCCGCTTTAGGGATGAGAGCGGAGTCTGCGGGTCTCTGGCCCGGCTCTCCCTGCGGTTCCAGGGAGCGGGAGGCCGGCTCAGAAGGAACGGAGGACGCGGCCCAGGCCGGTTACAAACACGTCCCGCCACCGGGCTGGCGGGGCGCAGGGCTGGAGCGGCGACCTATGAACTCGAGGTCAGGGTTCAATGCCGAGCCCGGGCACACGCCGGGCCATGGCTCCGCCCCCAGCGGAGGGCAGGGATGGGGAACCTCTCCTACCGATGCTTCTCTCTCCCTTCCTCTCTGTAACCAATAAAAATATATATATTTACGAGTAAAATGAAATAAAAACAGGACTTGGGCCTTTCTAAGGGCCTGGGCCGGCCGCCTGAGCACCGCCGAGCACCGGCCTGAAGGCGCGGCGGCGGGGCCTCCCCGGGCGGCGCCATTTGTCGGCGGACGGGACCCCGGCGGCGGCCGCCCGCGGAGGGGCTCCCACACCAGGTTCTTTGTAAGCCCCGTGCTCAGCCCGGGCAGGACACACCGCCCGCCGAGGACCGGCCCGTTCGCGTGGGCCAGGGTGGCGGAGGCTTTAACCCGCCGGGACGCCGCCGCCCGCCGCCTCCGGAAGGAACGGCGCACCCGTCATGGCGGCCGGGACAGCGCGGCGGAAGCGGCCGCAAAGAAATGGCGCCGGGGCGGGCGGCCAGTCCCGCAGGCCCAGCGCCGCGGAGCCAGGCCGCCGGCCAGGGGCGTCTCGGCCCCTCCGGGCTTCTGGCGCTTGCAGGCCCTGGAACTGGACGACGGTGACACGGAGGGCTGTTAACCTCCGGGCACAGCTTTTCCAAAAGCAAGCCCGGCCCTCGCCCCGCGGTCGAACTCGGCCAAACCCCTCTATTCTTCAAAGAGAATGCGTTACGCTCACTGCGCATCTTCGCAACAGTGGACCGCTAACGACGCCAAGAATGTTACGTCGCGCCGGCGGCTCTTCCCCCCTCCCCGCCCCGCGTTCTCGTTCTGGCGGCGCGAGCACGCT
>PVJN01009168.1:0-61725 GCA_004026805.1 Lasiurus borealis | reverse complement strand
GCAGCAGGAGGCGGTGGGCGGGCAGAGTGAGTCCACACCACGAGGTGACAGAAATGGGGTGAACACATGAAGACTTAATGTTTTCCCTTTATCAAAAGGGGGACTGCTAATTATAGCTTCTCTTCATGAAACCCCTTTAAATTCTTGGTTGACAGTGTACAAGCATGTGTCCCCAAACCCTTTTTAGTTGGGGACAAATGCTCTTCTGTAATTTACTTCTGACCTAGTTAAATTAACCAGAAATAAAATTTGGATTTCTAGGAACTCAGAAGCAGGAGCAGAATTTTATCCTTTGACTGTAATAAGTTATGAGGAGTTTAGGGGATCCCAAACTCACTTTTTCTAAGCCAAGTGTTTTAGTTTTCTTACCTGTAGAATAATACACATCATATACTTGAATTCTGGAATCATTGTAAAGATAAAAAGAGATGGTACATCTAAAATGTTGAGCCTGACACAAAGTATATATTCAGTAAAACAACATAAATATTATCTAAGCTTCCCTCCATTCTAATATTCCGAAGTTCTGTGAATTCCGTCAAAACTAGTTTGATCTTCCTCCAACACAGGAGAGAAGAGAATGCCCTAAAATAGCACGCAAAGAGTAGATCGTAGGGGACACGCATGCCTAGCTCACAGTGTGTTCTCTGTTGCTGCAGTGGCCTCATGCTATACAAAGTAGACTCTGATGAGCATCCCACCCTCCTGGCATAGCCCACTTGTCTGACTCAAGCTAGGACTGAAATTTGCGGCAGACATGGAGACTGGGGTTAAAGGAACTGAGTCAGGAAAAAGACTACCCCCTCACCCCACAAAACACATATGTTCCAGCTGCTGAGCCCCCAGGTTTCTTCCTGGTTCCTACTCTGATTTTATAGGTGGTTATCTCTCAGTCAATTCCATGAGTTATCTCAGTGGCCTTCTTTTTTGAAAAACTTAATTATGTTTATCTTTACTGTTGAAAGTATTACAGATGTCTCCCTTTCCTCCTTATTAATCCCCTCTACACACTCCTAACCTCTCCCCAGGTCTTCACTGTACTATTGTCTGTGTCCATGGGTTATGCATATATGCTTATAAGTTCTTTGGTTGATCTCTTCCATCTCCCATCCCCTCCCTCTGAGATTCCACAGTCTGTTGCATGTTTCCAGGTCTCTTGATCTATTTTGTTCATCATTTTATTTTGTTCATTAGATTCCACATATCAGTGAGATTATGTGATACTTGTCTTTCTTTGACTGGCTTATTTCACTTTACATAATACTCTCCAGGTCCCTCCATGCCCAGCTGCCTTCTTTTTTGTGGTTACATTAGCCGAGTAGATCTCCATAGCTTGCAAACAAGGGGCAGACCCACCATACACACATGAATGTATAGTCACATTATTTAGAAAGAAAACCCATTGCTTTCATGAGAGTTTCAAAGTAGTCTTGACTCCCCTCCCCAATGGTTAAAATCCAAGCTACAAAACTTTCATGTAATAAGGAAACAGAGAAGTAGTTCCACGGAGAACAAATGTAACATGTTATTTGGTTCACTGGAGAGTCAAGTTCCTGAGAGTGGATTTTAATGCTTTTGACTTCTCCAATATTTCAGAGTCTGAGGAATGGTGCTGGGGTTCCTGTGAAATCTCCAAACAACCCATTGAACTAGAATGCCAGCAATAAGTAGAGAATATTATTAATCAAGTCATCTCCGAGGAGAGAAATGGGCTGAAGGGGAAACAGAGAAAACTAGTTATATCCACAACAATTCAAAGCCTGCAAGAGGGGAGTGAAATTTCAAAACCACCTCAAGCATCTCAAAACCCCTGAAGTCTTTTCAGAACCACCTGCCCACACGGCCCAAGGTTCCCAGTCCTTCTGACTGTGATGAATGAATGCTGAAAGATACTGAAAGGCAGAAGGTCTGACAAGTCCAGGCATCAAAGAAAACCTTGTCATGATTGTGTGGGGCTCAAAAAGAAGCCCCGAAAGAAGAGTCCGATCTCTGTAACACAATGGACCCAAGTAAGGCTGAATGAGGAGAGAGCTGGAGAGCTTTTCTGCAGAGGGTAGAAGAAAAGAGAGTGGCTAGTTTCCAATATGTCAGGGAGTGGCTCCTCTTGCAGAGACAGGAATGTGGCTGAAGAACTGATCAAGGCTGTTGTTTCTAGACTCACCTGGGATAGGGATAATTAAGACCAACGGTGGCTCAGGAATACCCGGGCCAGTTCTAATGCTGTTAGTAGGATTTATGCCTTGGACCATGGCTGAGAACAAGCAGGACAGACAGGTAGAGCTGGATAACGTGTGCCTGACCCTGTAATGAATGGTAAGAGCTAGTTGAAACATTGTCTGCTAACAGTTAAGTGGGTGCTAATAGTAATGTTTTTGGAACTTAGAAGTTTGTTCCCCCTACTTACTCTAAAGGATGAGTTAGTTGTGAGTTCAAAGTTATATGTAATATGTTTCTGAATTTTTAAAAATGTAAATGTTTATATAAAAAGTACAAATAGATGGGTTGAGCAGAGGATCTCTACTAAGCTTACCGGCAAGGGTGCTCTCTAGAGGGGAACCACTGATGGGAGGGCCCCTGAGTATAGATACAGAAGGAACACAAGGGATCTGGTTCAACTTTCAAGGCTGATCCTGCAACATGTTATTCTATTTCAGTGGTGGACATATTGCATGTGCTGATGATTTGGCAGAATTAAGGACACTGTAACATCAGGAACTGGGTCATAAGAGTTATTCTGGGAAATAAGAAGGGTAGGTAAAGGGTTTTCTCTTTTATTGGTGGAAAAACATTGGGGGTATGGCTTTTTTGAAAACCCATATAAATTTGTTAGGATCATCACGTAGATTAAAGAATGCTTTGGGTTTAATTTTGAATTTAGGGCTTTAGGAAGACAGTTTGCTTTATCTGGAAACAAAGGCTTGGAAAGAGCATGTCAGAATCCTAGCTGCTCCATGAGGGAGGGTGAGGAGACTATATCTGATAGATTTCCACATGATACAGGTTATCAAAATACTGGGTTATCTGTAAGCTCTCAAGTAGAACTTGACACATGAAAGTGGTGAGAACATATTTCAAAACTATAAGCATACAACTCAACAGAAAAACAATCACCAAATAACCCAAGTTAAAAAGTGGGTAAGCAGCCTATATAGACATTTCCCCAAAGAAGACATACAAATGGCCAACAGGTATATGAAAAGCTGCTCACCATCACTAATCATCAAGTAAATGTAAATCAAAACCATAGTGACATATCAACTCTTTATGTTAGGATGTCTCTTACCAAAAAAGTAAGAGATAACATGCTGGGGAGGACATGAAGGAAGAGGAAACTTTGTGCATTGTTAGTGGGAATGTATAGCCACTGTACAGTATTACAACTATCAAATGAACCAGCATTTCTACTTCTTCATATTTTTTAATGAAATCATTATCTTAAAAAGATACCTGTACTTCCACTCACTGCAGCATTATTAACAATAGCCAAAGTCTGGAAACAACCTAAGTGTTTGTGGATGGATAAATGGATAAAGAAAACATGGTGCATATATGTGTGTATACAATGGAATATTATTCAGTTATAAAGAAGGAAATTCTATCATCTGTGACAACATGGGTAAAACTGAAAGATGTTATGGTAAGTCGAGTAAGGTAGACAGAAGACAACTACTGCATGGTTTGACTTATATGTGAAATCTAAACACACACATAAAATAAAATAAAATAAAATAGTCAAACTCATAGAAAAAAGGAGCATAAATGTGGTTGCTAGGGGCTGGGGAAACAGGAAACAGGTTTGAGGATCTATGGTGCAGCATGGTGACAATAGTTGACAACACTGTTGTTGTAAAATCGAAATTTGCTGAGAAAAAAAATTTAAATACTCTCTCTCCCACACAAAAGGAAGATAGTGAGGTAATGGAGGCATTAACAATGTATATGTCCATCAAATCATCATGTTGTAACTTTACATACATCTTACATTTTTATTATAAAATTCTTTTTCACATGTAAATAAATTTTATTTGTCAGTTAAGCTGGGAGAAAATTATCCAACAAAGGGAAGATAAGTAACTCTGCATGTTAAAATTGAAGAGTTCAATGCCTTGTGAACTCAAGCCAAGCGAAGGCACCAGTGGCAATCAAGGGATCCAGGTCAAACTACAACCTCCTATGCTGGTACAAGTAATGCACAGCTTGAGGCAGAAAGATCAGTGTGATCTCACAGCCCCCACATTACCAAGGGGAGTGGGGTGAGAGGATATAGAAGTGATGGTAAATGCTCCTGAAGGGAGGTAAGGAGCTTCTGTGGCTTTTTACTAGCAGAGGTTGCTGTGATGTCTGCCTTTTTCAAGAGACTCCAGACACATGGAGAAGCTCAGCACTTGGGCTGAGGCAGGACTTTGAGTCATGCATGTTTTGGGGTTTGTTTGTGGGATTGAATCATTTAACTCGTGAGAAAAACAAAGCTACTACCTGACATATGAACTCAATGTATTGGTGTCATTATCCCTTGTTGTTACACATGCATTAACACTCATAAAGTGATTATTTTTGAAATTGCTCTTCTTGTGAAAAAACAGTCCATCAAACGTAACGATCTGCTAATGCTGATAAGATGAGAAGAGGTCTCAGAAAGTGGTATTTTGTTTAAAATAAAAAGTAGAATGTCAAATTTAGCAGCAGATCAGACATATAAAATAAACAAGTTCACTTGGGGACCAGGGAGATTAGAAAATGTAATTTATGAGTGTCCTGGCCAGTGCGAAAGCTATAATTTATGGGGGAATGTTTAATACTGTAGCGATATTCATAAAATGGGAGATTTGAAAAGGTCTTGGACCTACCTCTTAGGAATCCCACTAGACTGTCAATTCTGGGAGGGCAGACCTTGTTATTTCAAATGATCCTGGTATCTAGAGTGGTGTCTCACTTACAGGAGGCTGAGACAGGCAGTGGTCAAAAAGTATAGTACCTGCTGGTTCATAATGAGGACTCTGGATATTGATCACAGTGCAAAAGTAAGACTAAGGACATTTTATACAGGGTACTGATATGTTTTAAAAGGTCACTCTGGCTGCTATGGGGCAGAGCTGTGATAGGAAGAACATGTGATAGAAGGAAGCAGGCCAAATATCTCTATGGAGAAGGCTACTGGAATAGACCATGTGAGGAATTATGGTAGCCTGCATTTGGGGGCGCTCAACTGGTTCAACATAAATTGGAGACTAGAGCCAATAGAGTTCCTGATGGACTGGGTGTGGGATTCAGGAAAAAGGAATCGAGCATAATTTGAGCAACGGGTTGGAAGATGGTGCCATTTATTGAGATGGGCAACACAAGAAGGAACTGGTTTAGAGAAGAAGAACCCAATTCTGTTGAGATAGAAGGAGTTTGAGATAAGTATTAGACATTGTGTGGTGATGGCAGTTAGATATCAATTAGATAGCAGAAAGTATCTGATTCTGACACTTGTAAAGGTAACTAGGATGGAAGATTTATATTTAGGATGAATAAATGAGTGCTTAAGGCCTACTCTCCAGAGTAAAAAGTGGAAAAAGTTCTGGCCTAGATGAAATATAAGAGTATAAGCACATTCAGTTCCCCTTAGTTATAAGAGAAAACATATAATCCTTGTGGACAAAAAGGAGGAATCTGAATTGTAACTGTTCTAAGACACGAAAGTCCTCCTACACTTGCCAACTTCTCATAATAAGCCAAAAACTCAAAAAAAGTGGTTAGGAATTTTTTTTTTTGAATGTTGGGAATGTTGGCTACTAAAGGCCCTCATTTTCTCGACTCATTTAAATATATGTAAGACTCATTATGCCTCCAATAAGGTAAAACTGGATAGTTGGAAAAAAAGTAAAGGAAATAGAAATACTTTTTAAATAATGCATAAGCTGAAACCAGTTTGGCTCAGTGGATAGAGCATTGGCCTGTGGACTGAAAGGTCCCAGGTTCAATTCTGGTCAAGGGCATGTACCTTGGTTGCCGGCACATCCTCAGTAAGGGGCATGCAGGAGGCAAATGCTCAATGTTTCTCTCTTATCCACGTTTTTAACTCTCTATCCCCCTCCCTTCCTCTCTGTAAAAAAAATCAATAAAATATATTTTTTAAAAAATAAAATAATATATAAGTATTTGATGCGTGGGAAAGAGAAGGAAGAAATAAGACAAATGAAAGTTGCTTCTTCTGCGAAAGGAGAATCTCACACATCCCTCAGCTCTCAGAGAGACCAGGTGTGTACAGGAGAATCAAATGGAAACTCTTCCTCAAACGGATATTACTTCAAGGAAAGAGCCTACATCTTTATTCAGAATGCAGAGGCCTGACTTGTCCATTATCTGGCTTAAAGATGGAGAAGAATTTTAAAAAACATGAGCAAGGCCAAGAGAAAAATCAGGAGAAGCCAAACTCAGATTGGGATGGGAATAGGGCACATCATTAAATTATGTGGAAAGATCATAGTCACGATGATGCTACACTTGCCCTGTGTCCACTGACCTCACTCCCTACATACTAATGACTAGTGAAGCAAGTACATAACAGAATTATGCTTTAAGATGTGGATTGTGTAACAGGGGTGAAGGGTGAGGAGGTGGTGATAGATCTGATATTAAGGCCTTAGCAGCCACACATCAGACACACAATTATAGGTGTGCCTTATTCTGGATGTATATTTGAGTCTGAAATTTCCTGACAGATAGAGATGATACCCTACCTCTAAAATGCAGTGAGACATGCGGAGGCCACCTCCCTTACAATGTGATGATAAGCTGAAAAGATCAAATATAGCTGAGGATGATGACAACTTTTGTGAATATGCTCTCAATTAATATTTGCTTGTAGAAAGGTATAGACTCCTCCCCCAAACAAACATACATGACAATAAGAATAGCCAGGTATTTTCTGTTAAAAGGAAGGAGACATATCATCCTTTAAAAAAAAAAAGTATATTTTTATTGATTTTAAAGAGGAAGGAAGAGGGAGAGAGAGAGAGAGAGAGAAACTTCAATGATGAGAGAGAATCATTGATCAACTATCTCCTGCATAACCCTCAATGGGGATAGCGCCTACAGCCTGGGCATGTGCCCAGACCTGGAATCGAACCTCTTGGTTCATAAATTGACCCTCAACTACTGAGCCATGCCAGCTGGGCATATCATTCTTTTTTTAATGTTTAATCCAAATCTGGAGACTGTACACAGCTCCCAAATAATCTTAGTAGCTCATAACATATCCTATTTGACTGAGGCACTTGGTAAAATTGTATGTTCCGGTTAGAAATGAAAAAAAACAATAATAACCTAAAAAATGTTGACACAAAACCCATCAAGTTTAGATATTACAAAGAAAATGATGTGAGATATCATTTTCTAAAGGTGCAGAAAGGTTCCTACAATTTAATAGCAGTAAGATGGAGTCCCCTATTGAATTGCCTTAGAAAGGTCTTCACACACCTTTCTAATGTGATTGAAAGATTGAGTTATTCCAAGTGTTTTATCAATCTAAAACATTCAGATAAACAGATAGCCAGGTTTTTGTGCAGAGCCAACAAATATTGACATACAGGAGAGGGCAAAAGTAGGTTTATAGTTGTTCATATGGGAAATAATACAGTAATTAAGAAATAATAATACAAGAATAAACTCTGTGTTTCCCATACTCACAACTGTAAACCTATTTTTGTCCCACCCTTAATTGACTTTTCTGCTCCCCTCCCCCATTAAATATTATAGAACTATAATCAGTTCTAGGTTATTAAGGTGATTAGCACAGATGTTTGAAGACTTTAATCAAGCAAACCACAAAATATACATCTGGACTGAAAATTTTGTCCTTGAAATATGCATTAAAATCTTTTTTATGATAGTATAGTTGACATATAATATTATGTTAGTTTCAGGTATAAAACTATGAACTTTTAATATTCAACTGAAATTGTTTTCAAATTTACATTTGAGGACAGGAAGTGGAATGCTAAGTAACTTACTAGTCTATATCTAGAGAAAGAATAGATGGCTAGAAAAAGCTATCCAATGTGACATTCTGCAAGTTTATATCCATTCCCAAATTCTCCAGAGGTAAAACAATTTTCAGTGTATACCTGAACAATCTCCCAATTCGGTAAAAGTCTCCCCAGCATTTTGCTGGTGTTAGCCTGAATAAAAACCTTTGTTTCTCATATAATACATTCATAGTTGAGAAGATGTGAGGCCACTTAGAATGGTGGAGACTCTCCCACTAGATGTGGGGGTTTGAGGTTGTGATGTCCTTCTCCTTTAACAACCAAAGTGTAAGTGTGCATCTACCCAGGACCATAGGGTGTCTGGCGAATCTCCTTCACTCTCGGGACCACCCCTTCTACTCTCCTGTTACCAGAAGCAATGAAAGAGCCAAGGATATCAAAGTCGACCCTATAAGAGAAGTCTCTAATAACATGATAACCCCATTGAGCATGGGAAGGAGAAGCTCCAGGCTAGTCAGAGGACTAGGCAAAGGAGCAGTGACTGACCAAGGGGCCCTGAGGATCACCATTCCCTTAGATTCCTTTCATTTCATCACCAGCTCCACCTGAGCCATGGTCCTAGCATTTGTTACCTGACAAATCTCTTCCAAAAGTAGATAAAAGTAAGCTCCTCTTAGCTCAGTGAAAACAGCTAGTATGCTGGGGTGGGAGGCAGTACAGAGAAGCATTCTGTACAAATTAAAAACCATATGGACTGGATTCAGTGACTCACTTCCAGAGGATAAAGTACAGAAAGAGAAAAATAGCAACTACAAAAATAGTGGAGAAACCTTCAGACACTCCCTTAACCAGTAATCAAGGTAAGCTTCCCATGGGAAGCTCTGCTGGCAGCTTGGCGCCCTCAGGTGATGCAGGAGGAAGGCACTCACCTCTGGGATTCTTTCCTAAAGCCCATCACCCAGTCTAACTATGAAATCCACACCAGACAAGTCTGAAGAAGAGACATTCGACAAAATACCCAAGCAACATTCTTCAAAACAGCAAAGATCATGAAAAGCAAAGAGAGACTGAAACTCTGGCACGGAAGAGAAGAGACTGAAGAGATAACTAAATGCAATGGGGCTTGGTGGACCAGAAAAAGGATGTGAGTGGAAGAAGTGGTGGCACCTAAGTAAAATCTGGCATCTAATAGTAACATACTGTTAATTTCTCAGCTCTGACAAGTGAAAGATGCTCACATCAGGGGAAGGAGTGGAGGGTGCACTGGAAGTCTCTGTGCTCTCTGTGAAACTTTTCCCTAAAGCTAAAACTGCTCTAAAGTAAACATTTTATTTAAAAGACACCTGAGTTCCAAAAGAATCAACAGATCTTAATATAAAACAAAATCTTAATTCCTTCTTGATATGTTTTCTTCGTGGCGATTTCTGAAAATAACAGAAACAGCATCGGTGTGTTTATAAAAAATTATAAAATATGCACAAGTAAAAAAACTACCAATCAAAACATCACATTTCTATCACTTAGAAATCAACTGTTACTGTGTGAGGCCATATTCTCTTTTTGGCTCGTGTGTGTGTGTGTGTGTGTGTGTGTGTGTGTGTACTCTCATCACTGATATTTCTGTCTCTCCCTCTCCTTTCCTCTCTAAAATCAATATATATATGATTAATTGAGATTTTACAGTACATACTGCCCTACTGAATCAGTGATTTCTTGTTTACCATTTTAGTAAATTTTCATACCATCTGATACTTTCACCACATTCTAATTTCCCCCTAAATGTCCTGACAGCTTCTTCAAATCAGGATCCAGACTAGGGTGATTGCATCAGATTGTTATGGCCTTTATTTCAAATCTAGCAATTTTCCCAATTGTCCCTGATTTGTGAAAGCATCTGGCCAGTGGTACTCCACAATGTCTCAGCCCCAGATGTGTGATCACTTCCTTTTGGTGAGGCTTAGCTTGCTCCACTATCGCCAATGTTTCCTAAAACTGAACTACTTGTCTGAAGACTAAATGGAGCCAGAACAGCATGGCTTTATGGTTGAGCATCGACTTATGAACCAAGAGGTCACAGTTCGAATCCTGGTAGGGGCATGTGCCTGGCTTGCGGCTACTGATCAATGATTCTCTCTCATCATTGATATTTCTGTTTCTTCCTCTTTTCCTCTCTGAACTCAATAAAAATACTTTTAAAAAAAACAAATAAAAGCTCAACGGATTCATGTTAAGTTTTTTTAGACAACACTAAATGATGTTGTATAGTTGTGATCAATTACATCAAAAAAACATGTAACATCAGGCTGTTACCCATTAGTGATGCTAGGCTTACATACCAGATTAGAGTGATGATATCTTTCCCCCATATTCTACAATTTTGCTTTTTTCTCTTAAGATCAGAAAGTAATCTGTATCATCAGTGGCATTTCAGCACTGTAGCAAATATCTGTTTTCCCAAGGAGCTACATACCCAGTGACTTTCATACCAACGAATAACATATTTCTTTAGGATTCATGAAATTAATTAAAAAATTATTTCTATTGCTATTAGTTGGTTTCATTCGGTAAAGGAGAAATTCCCCAATCTTTTGAGTCTATATGGTCACCCTTAAATACAGTTCTAACAGAAAAGACAGGCAAGCTATCTGGACTGCCTGGCTCCTGTGGCCCTGTTGCAGAGGCTGCACTCCCCCTGGGTGCACATGGTACACAGCCAGGCTGGGCTCGACACAGGGACTAATAGACTTTAATCTGGCCTGAATGCAAAACCACACCCGCTGCAACAAGGAAAGGAAGCTCTGAATACCTGGCCTTGTTTCTGGCCCTGCTAGAACCCCAGCAGCACATTTTTCCAGGACTGGCTTATGGGGCAGGGGACTTTGGAACCTGAGAGATGTAACTTCACACCATAAAATCTTCTTCTGTTGTAGGCAGTTAGGCAGACATGAGCAGAGCAAGGAACCTGGGCCAGCTGAATTTCGGCTCCAGGCCCAGATAAGCAACGAAACTACCCACAGCTGAACTCAGGACCAGCTGCATGGAATATTGACCCCCTGCCCTGGAGCCAGCCAATCAATCAGTGGAGACCAAAACCCTAAAAAGACACACCTGGAAAACTACTGAATATTCTATTAAGATATTTCCCTGGGACCTCCCCTAAAATCTCCACCCTGGAAACACTTAGGATGGAGGACTCAGTGCTCTCTCCCCTTCCACGGAGCACATGATGCCTTTCTTTTCCCCCTCCTCAGGCACGTTACCATTAGCTTCCCCACTCCCAAGCTACAAGGGCCCTTCCTTTTCCTTCATAATGTGTTTCCTAAGTCTATTTCTTCTAGGAATTACTTCTTCCACTTCTGTAATTTACCAAATAAATGTTCTCTTACAAAACAAAAAAGAGACAGGAGAAATGCTGCTGAAGCATTTAAAAGAATCTACTAAGCATTCAGGGAGAACAAAGGAGAGAGAAATGCTGAGAGTACTACAAATATAAAATAGAAACTTGCTTTGGCTTACAAAGATCAACATAGGTGAGAGAGAACTGGCACCACTTGAGAGAACTTGGCTTAGTCCCTGGGCTACTGGCTCCTGGTTACTTCCATGTGGCTGATCCCACTGAACTCCTCCAGGCGGAAAGCCTAGAGGGATGTTCCCTTCTGTTGCTCCCCCAATGTTTGCCCTCTCTATTTCCACCTTATATTGAAGAGTCCGGCCTCTTCCCCAAGAATGATCTCTCCCTTTAAATGAGACATCTCACCACATCCTAATTAACATGGCAGTGTATTACTTTTTTATAGATCCATCAACATGGCCATTTCTAAATATACGACAAGAACCATAGCCTCCAATAATGAAGAATTGGATAGAGTAACAGGGAGTCCATTTCCTTGTGGCTTCCTTAAGAGAAAAATGGTGGAAGAAGCCCTGGAGTCAAATTATTTCCCCTGGAAACATAATAACCACCACCTACTGTAATAAGAAATCAGATGTAATACAGTTTGCTTCTAACACCGACATAAGTCCTGTCTGCTAAAATCAGCATCATAAAAGGTTTCTACTCTATTGTTAACTCCTCGTCTCTTTCATATAAAAATAAGGGTCTGACTTTGACAACCTCTTGCAGGTGCGATCAAGATGGATGTAATGGAAGGACTTACTGTTTGCAATTCACAGGGCACATCACAATGATCGGAGATGATGAGGCCAGTAGTATTTTCAGGCTGCAGGCAGTTTCAAATATGGGCCATAGCGGAACCTCTCCATTGTGTCAAAATCAATCCAGGTTGTGCAATTTTAAACATACTTTACTCTTGCTAATGGTTAAAATCACAGGGAGATGAAACACCATCTAAATGGTATAAAAGGACTAAAGGAAGGCAAATAGCAATACTCATTGTCCAATATAGAAAGTGAGAGTGGTGATCTGTCCATCAAAGAAGGGAAAACATCTGTCAGCATCCAAGGATATGCTGAATTATGAAAAAGAAACATATGGAAATAGGAAGAAAAACTCTCAATTCCCAGACATGGGACACGGAGACATGTATCTTAAGACAAATACAAAGTGAATGCTAAATAGGATGCAGAAGGTGTTATGTACGCTGGGACTCAGAAAGTGCCGTTGGTGCGCGGTCGCATTACATTCAGCACACGTGGACTCTTAGGAATGGAAGGTCCCTAGTAATGATCTCATCTACCAGATTAAATTTTCACAAATTTAGTTCAAATGCCAGACATAATACATAGTCATAAGGAGAAGATGGCTTAAACACCACAGTAAGATCAAGTGGCAAGTTCTCAGTTTGGGAAAAGAAGTCCCACAGATGCTTAGGAGGTCATCGCATGGGGTGATATAGGCAGAGCACTTTGAAAATGGTGGTTCCATAAACAGAGAGACTCTTATACCAGATGCGAGTGAGGGTTTCTGATCTGTGCTATTACGGTTGATCTCACTCTACGTCCGCTGGGAGCCCACGTCCTCCCTCGAACAATGTCTTCTTCTCACTCATCTGTGCGGTCTTCCCCCTTGAAGAGGTACACAGCCAAGAACAGGTGTGAGAAGTATGTGCAGAAGCAAGGTTGAGAGTGCTATCCACACTGTATACCTGTCTCTGTGAACCTAGATAGGTAATAATTTTAAAGAGTGCTTACTAATATCATATGCCAACTCTACTGTAATAAAAAAAATAATAATAAAGTTAAGAAAAAAATAAAAATTTGAAAAAATAATAAAGAGTGTTTAGCCAAACTAGTGTCTGGCACCCTGAAGTTCCAGGAGATTCCTTGAGAGCTGGACATGGAGACCCATTGGTGGAATCATGATTAAATGCTGATTTTTGGTCAAGAAGTATGACTGAAGCACCAGATCAGTGCCTAAGAAGGATGTATGCTCCTGGGCATTTACAGTCCTTGCTTCCCACGGAATACCCTGGAAGGGGATGGAGCACACCTAGTGACCCTGCTCAGGGCTTCTTAGCTACCTGCCACAGGTGGGCCTTAGCTCTCTCCTCAGAGCCACTCTACAAGGGGAAAAATGTGAGGGTCCTTTAACATCATGGCCATTATCTTCCTTGTCTGTCCAAGTCCATCCCACAGAGACAAGTGGGTGCATAACTCAGTGTTGGCCCGTGTGAGAAGGTTAGTGGCACAGAAGGAATCCACTTCACATGACCAGGTGCACATTCTGACTACTGAACAGAGGTCTCAATGCTTTCAATCCCCCAACTTTGGACCAAGGTGGAAAACAGAAAGCAGCCCTGTAGTGGGTTCTGTGGGAGGCTACCCAGCTGGCCCTTTAGGACTCAGCCCTAATCCCCCAGCTGTCAGCTGCTGAAGGCTAGCAGCTGAGGCCCTCTCCCGGAGCTGCCCTGGGCAGAAGCAAGCTGCCTCATCCAAGGTATGCCTTCTCCTGAAGGCAGTTTGCATCCAATGACCAGTCAGCATGGAGGTAAAAGACTTGTTCCCCTTGTTTTTACGGGCTCTCTCTGAAGGGGTCCCCAGGTTCTTGGGCACCTCATCAGTGGAGAAAGCCAGCCTAGAGTGAGTGTAGAGAGAGGGCAAGGAGGGGAATTGGACAATCTTGTGTAAAGCTTTGCTGCAAAAAGGGGGAAAGGTGTGGAGGACCACCTGGCAAGGAGACTGGGTTCAAGATCAGACTTTTTTAAGATGAGAAAAATAACACTTATATGTTCCTGAGATGGATCCATGGAGATAGAGAAGATGAGAGAAGTGTGCATTTGGCAGAGCAGTGCCAGAGGGGGTGGGATCTGCAGGCAGAGGGCCAGTTTTAGCTGGAAGGAGGGGAAGCAGATGGACGAGGCAACCTTAGCAGTGAGTACTGGTTGTTCTGGCCCTGTGGGGAAGTCTGCACCATTGCAGAGATATACTCCAGAAGTCACAGCTCTCAGACCTTGAGTATTCTGGCATCGTGTACCCTGGTCCCACTGAAGAGACCAGAGTATCTGAGAGCTGAAGATGCCTAGCCTGTTTCAGCCTGGGGTCAGGGTACCTACCCCCTTTCCTCCTCTCCCCACTCGTTTGGTGCAAACATGGTAACGTCTGTTGGTTACCTTGATGCTTTGTGCATAGATCTACCTGTGAGGGTGAAAAAAAGAGCTGATCCTATAGGCCCCTGGGTATTCCGACCTTTGTAACTATCTGTCTGTGGGAGCGCAGGGTCCAGCTTTCAGGTTTTCTACCTTAGTTCCCTAAACTTGGTCACTCACTGTGCATCCTCTCAGGAAAGATAGGTCCACTCAGAACGCTGATCACACCACGCTCCTGACCCACACGAAGGGCAGTGCTGTCCAGTGGCCACACAGTAGATGCCCTTGCCTCACTGGAGACAGATGTGCACACCCACATTGGCGATGTGCAGAGGAAGGTTTCTTCTCTCTCTTACTTGGGAGCAATTAACCCACCACTGAAGGGCTGGCCTGGCAAAAACGGTCCCAAATGTCACAGACCCAGACTTTGCCTTCTTGTCCAAATCTCATTCACTGTCCAAGACAGCATGCATTCCCTTCCTCTCCAGAAAATCCTCCTTCATTCTATCAGACTAAGGAACTCTCGCCTTCTGCCGAGCACACGTGGAACTTCTTGTCCACTGTCCACCCTAAGACACTTTATCTCACATCGTTTCACCCAACCACCTGCACACACAGCAGTCTCCTTAACTAGACCACAGGCTCCTGGAGGGCAGAGGTCATGTGCTATTCATTTTCTTCACATTTCTCGAAGCTCAGGGTTGGTCCTCCAGAATGTGAGCCCAGGTCTGTTTGGTCACACTTGCAGTGCCACTCCCATCCGCCAACATGGAGCACAGCCCTCCCTCTGGGGCATTGCTTTCTCAGCTGCCAGCCATCTGAGAACCTGGCTCCCCTCCATTCTTCTGGGTCTCTTGGCCACATTCTTGATATCCCAGGATTGCCCCTCCCCACCCCCCCTGGAATGAATGTCTCCGCTAGGTCTCTTTCTGTTGCCACCGCTGCTACCATTCCCTCTGTCCCTGTGGATCAGTAATCCACGGCGACCCTCCTCTGTGGGCCACACCCTCCCCTTGGCAGTGGGCATGCAAAACCAACACAGAATCCACAGTTACTTGGGATGACTGACATCTGCCTTGTGCTGGAAGAAAAGTAGGCAAGGCAAGCAGAGGTTTCTTGCTTTTGCTTTGATGTTGTTGTTTTTCTCCACAGTGTTTCCATGAGCCTTTTCAAATGGGAGAATATTCCTCTGCTTGCCCAGCATATTTCCATTTTATGGTTTATTTACGAGGCATGCTGAGAAAGCTGTTGTGGGTGCGAGGCAGGAAGTCATCCCGGCTCCAGGGGACAGATGGAATGACCCACTGGGACTCTGCCAAGCTTGTTCCTGAGAGAAAGTGGCAGAATGTTTGTCTGAAGTCGGTTTCCATAAACCTGGGCTCACGGCCAGTCTGCAGGGACCCAGCTCCATTAGCTACACAGGTGGGACCGCTTCCCTGCTTCACATTCTCACTCAGGGAAAACGCCAAACACCTTCCTGTGAACTTTCCATTTTGCTCTTTCAAACAAAGATTAGAACAGAGGTCAGCCATTTGAAACAGCTGGAGAGGCCGGAACCCTGTACAGAGTTGTGCTCTGAGAGGAAGTCAGTGCCAGAGAGGCCAACAAATGTCAACTTCTGTATTAATGTTATTTATTCTGTTTTACACACACACACACACACACGCACACACACACACACACACGCACGCACACACAGGAAATTCCTAGACAGTATCACTTTAAAAAATTACATCTTCCTTCATTAATTCGATAAAAACACCCTGAATGTCTGCATCTCCTGGGGCTTGACTGGTCCACTGGGGAAGTAAGGGGGACAACAGTTGAGAGGCCAAGCTGAGGCTGCAATCTGAAGACCACAGTGACAGACAGGTGGGGAGACAAGGAGCGAGGCCCAGACCTTCCACTGGGGTCAGCCTCATTTCCAGGAGGGGCCACGCCTCACAGGCTGGGCTTTCCCCCCACCAAGGAGATGAACTTGGTCTTTCCTATCATGTCACTCACTGACAATCCCATTGGGGAGGGTTTTCCTCTGCTCAGACTCATGAGAGAACCAGGCAGAGGAGCAGACAGTAGCATGAAGGGGCTCTGGGAGGTCTTCCTCTCTGTTGGAAATCCTTCAGTGAAACTAATCTAATGTTTCACTAATCCAGCAATAGGTCTCAAGGGCCTCATCTATGTCCACCCCTTTTTCCTCTGGGTTACTATGAAAAGAACCACATATGCACTATTCAGTGCACAGTGTGACAGGGGAACATGAAAACAGGAGAAACGGATACATTGAGGAATGGGTCCAGATTGAGGCACCCTTTGCTGGAATGGAATTCATCTGTATGAGTATTCTCAGCATACTTTAGACAGTGTCAATGTTTTGAAGTTACATTAAAAAACAGAGTCACAAGATTATAAGCAGTCTACTCATGTAAAAATGTAATGAGATATTCCCTGAAGCATACTTTATGCATTGTACTCTCTCCCTCTCCCTCTCTCTTTTAATAAAGGGGATCAGAGAATGAGGCTATTACAGTAGGAGACAACAGGGTAGGTGATTTTTTGTGTTTTTAAAGATTTTTTAAAAGTTTGTTTTGAGAGAGAAAGAAAAAGAGAGAGAGAGAGAGAGAGAGAGAGAGAGAGAGAGAGAGAGAGAGAGAAATAAATTGGCTGCATCCTGCACACATCCCACCAGGGATTAAGCACACAACCCCGGACATGTGCCCTGACTAGGAATAGAACCAGCAGTCTTTTGGTGGAATGGAAGATGCCAAACTGGCCAGGGCACTGTCTGTATATCTTAAAAAGAGTATGAAATGTGAAAAAAGTCCATGATACAAATTAAGAAGACTGGTTGGCAGTATTTCAGACCATTTTTCTATTTTATGTTTTTCAACATTTCCCTGCTTTTCCAGAAGGAACAAGACCTCTGTCTCCCACTGTCACCTGGTCTGAGCCTTTTAGCCTCTCGGGTTCCCAGTCCTGCTGGTCTTCAGGGCTTTACATGCTTGGTCTGCTGCCCTAAAGGCCTCTGCATTGGCGGTTTCCCCCGCTGGAACCCCATCCTGTCTGCCCCTCACTCCCTACCTTCCTTCCACCTCTTCACTTTGTTAACCCCTATCCACCCTTCAGGTCTCAGATCAAGGTCACGGCCACTCAGGAAAGCTGTTCTTCCCTTCCCCCTGACTCTCATCAGAGTGGGTCAGTGTAAGAGCTCAACACGGTCTGTCATTACATATTGTTTCTGTGATTATTTGTGTATTGACCAATAAGATTTTCTGGTTTGAAGAGATGGCTCTACCTCCCATTACAGTAGTGCCCCCTCATCTTCAGTTTTAGTTGCACTCAACCTCAGTCCAAAAATATAAAATGGAAATTTTCAGAAATAGACAATTCACTTTTTAAATTGCACAACATTCTGAGTAGCATGATGAAATCTCCCACTGTCCTGCTCTGTCCCTCCCGGGACACAAAGTGTCCCTTTGTCCAGGGTCTCCACGCTGCATACACTCCCTGCCATTCGTCACTCAGGTGTCTCAGTCATCAGAGCCACTATCATGGTGTCACACTGAGAGTGTTCACATCCCCTTATTTCCCTTAATAAGGGCACCAAAGCACAGCAGTGATGCTGACAATCCGGATATGCCAGAGAGAAGCCATAAAGTGCTTCCTTTAAGTGAAATGTATAGTATATATAGGGCTCTGGGGCTCCACTGGGACTCTCCGAATGCATCCCCTAGGGATAAAGGAGGAGCACTGTATGCTCCTAGCACTCATCATGATGCTTGGTCCCTAATGAGAACTCAAAAGTAATTGCTGAATGAATGGACACCCTTCCCATCCCATCATCAGATAGTTGGCTTGTAAAAGAAGTTCAAGCCTTCAAACAAGGACAGAGACCATCTTCGCCCTTCTTTCTCCCTGTGCACAGGGCAGGAAGCCTGGCTCTGCCCTCCAGGGGGTCTCCTGGTGCGAGTGAGGCCCACAATCACAGTGGCCCAAACCAACAAACCAAAAAGGTACATAAACATGCAGTTGTCAGTGAACAAAATCAATCGGTCTCTGCCACTCCCTTTCGGGGGCCAGGAGAGTGAGTAGCTTTAAGTTCCATAAAACAGATGATGAACTGTAACAGGAGAGTGGACGTGTATATTCTGGGCTGGCCAGCCTGAGAGGTCTCTGGAGTAATAGAGCAGTGGTGAGCCAAGGACCTTGTCCAATCCGATCAAGACATAGAAGCGGGTGGGGGAAGGGAGTCTATGTTTTGAAAAGAGGGCAGCAGTGAGAAGTGGGAGGAGAAAACAGGGAGAGGAGAGAGAGTTAAAGAAATATAGTGGAAACCCAGACAAAATGGTGGCATAAAGGGAGAAAACAGTACACCAAGGGCGCTGGGGATCAGCCGAGCATTGAGCGGCTTCAATGCCAAGAAACCCGGACCCCTCCTCTCCGCCAAAACAAATCGCTCCGAGTTCACCAGCATGTGTAATGTGTTAAATCCTGGGACACAAACCAGTCTTCAACACCAGGAAATCCATCTCACTGGATAACAGGCAATCAAGAAGGAGTCAGTATGGATTTGGAAAGCTAAGCACCATGAGGCAAATTTGTTCTGATCCTTGTGTGGAGTTTATTTTGGAGGAAGGGAAGCAATCCAATCATATCACTCCTGGGCTAGAACCCGGGGACATGCTGTCAGGGTGCACAGGAAGGAGGGGGGTGATCAGAAGTAAAAATGAGAAGAGTGTCAAAGGATTCCATCAGCGGGCTCCTCAGCCCCCGGCAACCCAGCATGCAGGTTATTAATAATAAATACTACAAGCTCTTATTTTTATGATGGCTCCAGAGGAATGCACATGCTCACCAGCCATCATCTCTGACCTTATCGCATCCCTGCCAGCATGATAACAAAATCCTGCATGGTTATAAAGTGCTTATGATTTACAGAAAGGTTTCTCCAACATCACTGCATTTGATCTTCCAAGCAGCTCTCGAGGCAGGCGAGACAGACTGCGTCTCTGACAAAAGGAGGAAGTGCCATTCCAAGCGTTAAGTGATTTGCCCACAGTCACTGTTGGGAGTTGAATTATGTCCCCTAAAAAGATACATTGAAGTCCTAATCTCCAGAACCTGTGAACTGGACCTTATTTAGAAATAGGAAAGCGGGTCTTTGCAGACATAAGGAAGATATAAGCTAAGATGAGGTTATACTAGAGTAGCTAGCATGGGCCCTAAATCCAATATGACTTATATCTCTATGAAAAGAGACAGAATGGAAACCAAGATGGCGACATAGGTAATCACCTAAACTGCTGCCTTGCACAACAATTTCAAAACTACAACTAAAAGACAGGATGGACATCATCCAGAACCACAGGAAAGTTGGCTGAGTGAAAATTCTACAACTAGAAGGAAAGAGAGGGGCTCATAGAGACTCAGAGAAGCTGCAAAAACTGAGGTACGGAGATGCGTGCATAGAGAGAATGGATGGTGGTGTGCCTGGCTGGCTTCCTCTGGTGGGAGGGAGATGGAAACTCCCAACTGCATGGAACCCCTTATCCTACGGCATTGAATCCTGGCTCCAGGCAAGACTCATATGGGGGGAGTCTGGACTGTGAAAAGGGAAGAGTGCATGGAAATTTAGGGGAGCTGTGAAAGGGCAAAAGTCTGGGGTGCCCAAACCAATGCATGCAGAGAGGACTGATTGTGTCACTGGCTCTCTCTGGTGGGCGGGAGACAGAGCCTCCCAACTGTGCCACTTCTAACTTCATTGAATCCCAGTTTCGGGTGAGTCCATGGGGACCCAGACTCATACAGGTCCCAGAGCACAGGGGAACCAGAAAGGCAGAGGTCTGGAGGCACCCACATGTGTGCACAGAAAGGGCGCTGTGCACAGAAAGGGCCATAGTGATTACCAATTACTGAGAGACACTTGAGACCCAGGGATCGAGTAGGGCAGGGCTGACTGGAAGCCAAGGCTGTCTCTGCTCAGCCCTAAGACTCCATCCCACCCAAGCTGAACAGAGAGAGGCTTTTGCAGTTTTGCAAGTCTTGCATCATAAGGCTGATTACAGCACAGAACATCTCCCAGCATAGTGAAAATGCAGAAACAAAGGAGATCACAAATGAAAGAGATGGAGGAAAACAAACAACTGGATATAGAGTTCAAAACCATGCTTATAAGGTTTTTCAAGAATTCCCTAGAAAAGATGGATAAATTTAGTGAGAACCAAGAGAAGATGAAAAAGGACCAACTAGAAACTAAACATACACTGACTGAAATAAAAAATATTATACAGAGATCTAACAGCAGAGTAGAGGAAGGCAAGAATCAAGTTAAAAATTTAAAATACAAAGAAGCAGAAAACAACTGGAAAAACAAAAAGAAAAATCCAAAAATGTGAAGATAGTGTAAGGAGCCTCTGGGGCAACTTCAGGTGTACCATCAGAATTGTGGGGGTGCCAGAAGAAGAGAGAGAGCAAGACACTGAAAACCTATTTGAAGAAATAATGACTGAAAACTTCCCACATCTGGTGAAAGAAATAGACTTACAAGTCCAGGAAGCACACAGAACCCCAAATAAAAGGAATTCAAAGAGGACCACACCAAGACACATCATAATTAAAATACCAAGAGAAAAAGACAAAGAGAGAATATTAAAAGCAGCAAGAGAAAAACAGTTAGTTACCTAAAAGGGAGCACCCATATGATTATCAGCTGATTTCTCAACAGAAACTATGCAGGCCAGATGGGAGTGGCAAGAAATATTCAACGTGATGAATAGCAAGAACCTACAACCAAGAATATTCTACCCAGCAAAGCTATCATTCAGAATTGAAGGTCAGATAAAGAGCTTCACAAACAAGAAAAAGCTAAAGGAATTCATCAACACCAAACCAGTATTATATGAAATGCTGAAAGGTACTCTTTTGGAAGAGGAAGAAGTAAAAGGTAAAGATAAAAATCATGAACAACAAATACATATCTATCAACAAGTGAATCTAAAAAGTGAATTAAAAATCTAATGAACAAAATAAACTGGTGAATATAATAAAATTGGGAAAGGGATGAGGGCGGTACAGGGAGAGACTGGACAATAATCATACACCTATGGATGAGGACAATGTGGGGGGTGGTAAGGTAGAGGAAGGAGTGGGAGCGAGTGGAGGGGAGCTATGGGGGGGGGAAGAGAAACAAATGTAATAATCTGAACAATAAAGATTAAATTAAAAAGAAAAGAGACACAGCCTAGCCGGCATTGCTCAGTGGTTGAGCATCAACCTATGAACCAGAGGTCACAGTTCAATTCCTGGTCAGGGCACATGAAGGGGTTGGCCGCTTAATCCCCAAAGGGGGTGTGGGGGTGAGTGCAGGAGGCAGCCAATCAATGATTCTCTCTCATCATTAATGTTTCTATCTCTCTCTTCTTCTCTCTTCCTCTCTGAAATCAACAAAAATATATATTAAAACAAACAAACAAAAAGAGAGAGACACACACAAAAAGAAGAAGGCCACATAACCACTGAGCAGGGACTGGAGGGACACAGCTTCAAGCCTGGGAGCACCAAGGATGCTGGGAACACTGGAAGCCAGGAGCGAGAGCATGGCCCTGAGGCCATGGCTTTTAGCTTACAGAACTGTGAGAGAATCAATCACTTGTTTTAAGTCACCAGTTTGTGGGACTTTATTTGCCAACCACAGGAAACCAGTCCCTCAGGCACAGTTGAGGAGTGTGACTGCAACCCTGGTGCCCAGACGTCACACCCAATGTTTCTGAATGCTCTGCCAGGGAAGCTCCACTCACCGCTGGCCACCCCTGCACTCTGGCTGAGCCACTCTGACATTCTTCTCTTCTCTCAGACCACCAAGTCACTTCCCGTGGCTCTCAAAGGTCCCCATCACACAGCACTAGTATGTCCCTGGCAAAACTTCTCCCCACACCTCTTGATTATTCTCCTCAACAAACTCCATTTCTGTAGGCAGTGGTCTGTTGTCAGTGAGGAAAACAATCTGATATATTGATAAAACTTGAGATAACAAGTGTACATTTAACAAAAATGGTGACATTTATTGAGCACTCTGCACCCAGAACATTGAATACATTTCCTCTAATCCTAGAACATCCTGACAAGTCCAGGGACCATCAATATTCCCACTTTATAGATAGGGAGCAAGGCTCAACAGGTTAAAAAAATGCAGCCGGATTTACAGATACTAAGGAGACAGCAGATGAATCCAGGAGCCTTGATTCAAAAACTCAACCCCACCCTCACAACAGATAGGGGGATTCAGTGTCATTGTACATATGAAGGAACTGTACTTCATCTTTTCCAAGGTCACACCCCACCTTAGTCTTTAACTCACATCATGAGGGCCAATCTGAACCAGAATGTCTATAGAACAGATGTGGAGACAACTATCGATGGGAAAGAGGAGGGTTCTCAAAGATAAGATTTCCCAGAGTTTTGCATAGGACTGAGAAAACACCAAATGCCCATGTTAAAGAAGGGAAAAAATGATGGATATTATGAGATAGAGGCTACTATCTCCCACATTGGTCCTTGGCACCATCACTGGGCCACAGATGTGTTTGTTTTAGCCACAAGATGTTTAAATTTTTTAAATAAATTATAACATCAAAAACTCAGGAGATATTACCTTCACATTTTGATTTCTAGCTTTTATTGAAAACATCAGAAGATCTGGCAACAGTAGGTCTACATTCTCACATACCATCATTGAGCTGAAACTGAGAAGTGGCCACTCCCTATTCCCGCACAGTGGCCACTTGACACGTCTTACATCAACACATGTGTGCTGCTTTTCTTATTTCCAGCCCCCTCCATTCCTCAGGATTACCTGCCTGGCCTATGGAGTGGATATTTCAGTAAGTGATCCCTGGCCCAATTTTTTAATGTGTTCCTACTTGAGAGAGGTACTTGCTCTTAAAGGGGGCATGGCCCAGTAGTACAGAACATTGAATAAATTTCTGACTATATTCAGACGGTTGCCTATAGGAAACTATTTCAGGCCAGGGAAGAGGAATTGCTCCCTCATAAAGTAAGATCTGAAGGTGTTAGTTACAAAACAAATCAAAAGAAGTCACACTTGTTATTATCGGAAGAAAGCATATAAATCCATTATCTACAGAAGAAGTAAAATTATAAGTAGGTCTCAAAATGGTTTAGATACATTCATGAGTGATAGAGACATAAACAGACATCAAGAGGGAGTTGAGGCCAACCACCCTGACCCCCTCCATGCCCAGGCTTATCTTTATTCAGAACAGCACTTCATTTCAAATGAGCAACTGAAAAAGATCCAACTCCCACAGAAGTCTCTTTTTCCTACCTGTGACAGACAGGAGAGCGAGGCGGGGACAATTCTTAGTGACATTAGGGCCTGTGGACTGGAAGCTGTACTGGGACAAGAGGCAGGTACACATCCTGGCCTGCCCCTCACTAGCCTGACCTTGGCCAACCCCTTCACTGGTGTCCAGTTTTTCACTCCCTTCGTAATTAAAATACTCCATCCACTCCAATGTGTTCCTTGGAGAGTCCACTGAGGCCATGCGTGGAAACATCAGCTAGACCAAGCTTTAACATCGTGGGTAACTGACTAGCCAAAAGGCACATGCAATAGACTCAGGGAGGAGAGAGCTGTGGGATGCATTTGCTCTAAGTAAGCTGGCTGTCGACAGCGAGATCCTAACGGAATTCCGAACTGTTGACTAAGCCAGCAGAGGCAAAGTCCCAAGGTGCCATGCCAGCCCTGTTCGTGACTCACAACATTCTGACTCACGTTAAGACCTGCTCACTCTTTTTCGCAAGCACTAATGAGCCATTTTGTTTAGGCCCTGGAGACTTGTGCAATAATTTATCTGCTCTAAATTTTCTGCCTTGCCAGCTCTCCAGAACCCACTGGCATGGGAACTCATGCACTGTCTTGTCCCTGGAGGACAGACTCACTTTTGCTTTCCCAGCCCTTGCTCTGTCTGTTCCAAAAAAAAAAAAAAAATTGTCCCGAGCATTTGTCAGGAGGGCTGTAGGAGGGACAACTAGAGTTGGGACACATCCCACTTCTCCTGTAGCTTACAAACTATTCAGTCATTGCAGAGGTGGGGAACTCACAGATGCTTTTTCAATTACTCATTGACATCTAGTAGCCAGGCCCTAGGCCAGTCCTTCATCCGGGATATCAGCAGAGTGACAACGCAATTTCAAAGTGCCAAATGCCCAACAGAGAGCTCCCAGATCCGAGAAACAACTGCCTGTGTCTAGGTCTACTTTCTCAGATTTAACACTTTGATTATAAAATTGCCTAAGCACCCTTGTTCCATGGAGCTCTTTTCTTTTAGTGGACAAATTAACAATCTTGCTAACAAACAGGTCTTTAAAAATTAGACACGAGTTAGACTTTCAGGCTTATGACAGACTCGAAGAGGAAGCCAGCAGTTTTATTGGTGCCATGGGGATAGCATTTTACTCTAAAACATGAGAGAGGCTCAGTCTGCAGGCAACTTGTTTGTACATTTCAAAGCGAAAAATGTCTACTTGGGTGGGATTACAGTGTCCCATGTTTATTTCTTTGCATCAAAACGAAGTGGTTTTACCCCAGAAATGCCATGCTCCCTGCCATGGAAAGCAAGGGCCTGACTACTGACACTCAGGAACTCCTCGGTGACAGTCTAAGATCGTAAGTTATGTCTTCATTGTGAGGCTTACTGAAAGCCCTAATTGTGATCGCCAGATAGTGGGTTCCCTCCCACGACTCAGTGTGCTAATTAGTAATGGCATTTGTCAGACTAGCTGTCTTGCGGCAAAGGGGTCTCAAAAGCTGAATTAATTTAGTCATTGCCATGCACTATAAAGGCTTTGCCTTGTAAGAATAATCAACCTCCTCACCCCTCCTCTTCCAGGAAGGATGAGTTTGAAAGTGTCACAAAGACAAATTTCCACTTGTGATTTGCACTACAGTTAGAGTTGGGTTTGCAAATTCTGAGGCCTACAGGTGATGGTAGGCAGCTTATTTTAATGATGAAGTGGGCCAGGTGTAAGAAACACGCAGCCTACTCTATCCTTTTGTTTCCTGACTCCGGAGAAAGACAGTCTCTATTATGATTTTTTTTAAAGAAAAGAAAAAAGCATTTCAAGAGTGATGATCAGCTAACACTCAGCCTCAGTGTCATGGAGACAATAAAAAAAGGGTGACAGTGGCTCTATAATGTTAGGATGCTGGGTCAGCACTCTGTTTTTCTCTCGACCATTCCATCACCCCTCCAAGTCAGCATAGCAACTGCAGACAGTATACCCACACACTACAGCATGCCAGCAAGAGGGAAGGGGCAGAAGGGGAAAGCTCTCCAGAGGATCTAGCCTTTTATTTGGGATCAAAATCCTTTCCAGAAAATATCTCCCTTCTTATTAGCTATAACAGTCCCAGAGATACCCCTAGATGCTTGGGAAGCAGGAAAGGGGAGGGTCTGTATGAGCAGAATGGAGTGACTTTGACTGAGGCTGTCATAGGAACCTACCTTCCCCTCCTTATCTGCATCTGAATGGAATCTGGGTTCTGTTAGCAGAAAAGGGATGGTTATGTGGCTACGATATAGGCAAAGTGTGCCACAAAGCTAAACCTACAAAATAAATATGTTAATTACCAAGAACTAGATGGCATGCACCCAAGAGTTCTAAAGGAATTCAAGAATGGAAACACCCAAGTATGTAACCTCCTCATATAAATGTCCACCAATTCTAAAGACTAGTTCATTGAAAAGCACTCCAAGATAGAGCTAGAGAAATGGCTGATGGAGCCTAAACGAATATGAGCCAGTATAAGCCAAATCGTTTCCGTAACTCTTGTAAGAGTAGGTTATCATCACAATAGTTTATAGTCATCATGGTTAGAGTAATCTAACAATTGAGTTAATGATAATGGATCAATTAGGAGAGATTGGAATGCAGGTTGGAATAGAGTGGATTTAAGAGGCTGGATAAAAGCATGGCACTTACTCCAAAAAAATGGAAAAGAGAAATTCAGTACAGTACCTTCAATAACACCATTAAGTGTGTTAATTATGCAAGACTACCTCAAGGAGGGCACCACGCTGGTGAACTATATACACTGAGGTAGAAGTGGTAAATTCATCTCATTAAGACCAGATGTCAATAAAACACTGAGTGATAAGACAGACAAAAAAAAAAATACTAGTGCAAGACTCCTGGATTTTATATGAGTCTCCCAAATAGATTGGGGCCAAATGTAGCCTTTATTTTATGAAAAACAGTTGGTCACTCTGAGCTAGTTATGGTAACTATGAAATGTCTGTGCAAGGGTACACACAGATATGAGCATGTGTGTGAGTGTGTAAAACAGAACATATGGAAATGACTAATTAAGCTCTTGAAAATCACACTTCCACATCCATTAATGATTTGTCTAAACCTCATTTCTCTGAGGTGTAATATTTAATTTATTAAAATATTCATTTTAATAGGTGGTTAATAAGTCTAAAATCCCTATTAATGGGAGAGCAATGTGCTTCAAACAAGAGAAAACTTATGTCTGCCTACTTGTTAGAATTCTTTGAGAAAGGAAGTAGGAATCTAGATAAAGAAGAACAGAATTTCTTACTCATTAATAAAAGTTTCCCCACTCAAAGCATTTTTAATTTATTAAGTAGGCTTGTAATGGAATTGAGGAAATAGGGTAGGATTGGCAATTCATATATAGCATGTTGTTTAGGGAATGAGTATTTAAAAAGTGTCTTTGCAATAGGAAGCATAATATAAAGAGCCTGGCTGCTAACAGTTAAGCACCAGGACAGTGCCATTTAGCATCTTTAAAAATAGTGTTGAGGGGAAAGGACATAGGGGATGTCTCACAGATAACACCAACCTGGTATGAGGAGAGAAGAGTCAGGCTATTGCAAAAAAAAAAAAAAAGAGCCAGGAAACTCTTAGAGCCTGTGCCATTGGAAATAATAATCCTATGTAATAAAAGGCTAATATGCAAATAGACTGAACAGCAGAACAACCGAACAGTAGGTCACTATGATGTGTGCTGGCCACCAGGAGGTGTGTATAGAATATGGTGAGCATTGGCCATGGAGGGATGGTAGAGCAGGTGAGCAGGTGGAGGTGGGGTAGGAGTGGGGAGGCACTGGTCACTGTCATTAGGACTAGCCTCTGATGGTTATTGAAAATTCTTTGCTCCTACATGCCACAGTCCCACTCAGGGCTCACACCTGCTGCCGGCACTGGTCCCATTTGTACCCACAGCTGGTGCTGGAGCCATCAGTCAAACCCACTGCCAGCGCTGGCCCTGCTTACACCTGCAGCCAGCACTGGAGCCATTGCTTGCACCTGTTGCTGATGCCCGGTGCCAGTCCCAATCACTCTACACCATCAGTGGGTGCAAGTGGCAGCTGTTGACCTTGATCTGGGCAGCAGCTGCTGCTCACACCCGCTGATGACATCAGCACCGCTCACACCAGCTGCTGGCACCAGCCCCAATTGCTCCATGCCATCAGCAGGTGCAAGTGGTGCTGTCAGCACATGGGAGCAGGGGCAGCAGTGGAAGTGGGGCTGTCAGCAGACAGAGGACCAGGGGGCCGAGGCAGGAGGGGCCAGGTGGGGGTGCAGAGGATGGGCTGAGACCCTCCCCTGTGTCTACCGCAGCCTCATGGCCCACAGTTCCTTTCAAGGTGCACCAATTCGTGCAATGGACCCCTTGTAATAACAGTAATTGTTTCAATGAAAGTATCAAGGTAATGAATACATTGCAATATAAACCACCCCTACTTCCCATGTGAAATGAAATGCTGAGTACCAGTTAACAAAGAATAGTTTCCTGAGGATACCTGCTCAGTGTGTTGTTTACAACCAACATCATTAAAATGTTTTTCATCATTAAACTGTAAATTTGAAACATGGCACAAAGGATTATCTTTCCTCTAGATAAATGGTAACACTTCGGTTTTTTAAATGCTATGTTCAATTCTGTCCTTAAGAAGTATATAATAGAACTGAAGTTCCAGATAAGAGTAGTTCAAATGGTTTCCAGGATACATGAGCTGCTGTGTGAAGACAGAATTCTAAGAAGTTTGAGCATTTTTCATCTGTGAAATGGAGATTCTCCTTATTGGTGCTGTGGACATTTCTAGTAGTCTAGAGAGCCTGGGAATGCCTTCTTAGGATGATGTTTTTAATTATATAAAGCAGAATACACCATATTACTAAGAAAAACAATTATGATGCTATTTAATCTTCAAAATATTTTTATTTCTTTAAATGATTTTTAAGATTATTTTTATTTATTTGAGAGGAAGGGAGAGGGAGAAAGAGAGATAGAAACATCAATGATAATGGTCATTGATTGGCTGTCTCCTGCACACGCCCTATTGGGGAATTAAGCCTGCAATCCAGGGATGTCTTTGACCAGAATTAAATTTGGGACCCTCCAATCTGCAGGCCAACACTCTATCCACTAAGCCTCTATCCACTCTATCCATCTAGCCCTCTTCAAAATATTTTTAAAACAAATTGGTAATATAGTTACATAATAAGCTTCTTTATTAACATAGTAAGTAAAAAGGTCTGATGGTAGTCCTAATAAGCACTGTAATTTAAAACTAATGATGAGTATGAATTATATTTCTAGAAGTCTGCAACAATTACAACATAATATGAAAACATTGTTATGCCTATTGATGCTGTTTGTAATGAACAAAAACACTAAATTTCATTTAGATGGTAGTGAGCAAAAACATGCAATTTTTCCCATTCAGGTTCATGACCTCTCTGGATTTCTCTCACAGGCTCCTGGGGAATCAGGGAGGCGGGGGGAGGACCCAGAGGTTTAGTAACCCTGCCATACAGAAATGGCTGGGAAAGAATATGACCAAAGTTTATCACATAATGAATACTGTAACTAAAACAAAAAAACTCCTTTTATATGTTCACAGACATAAGGACAGGTGGATGGGGAAGACATAAGATATATGAGTGAAGTGACTTGAAAACCCAAAAAGCACAATTTTGCAAAAAGCTTTGGAAAGCCTCATTATTTTAGAAGATTGCACCTGCTGGAAATAGGAAACTTGCCCATTTCAGCCATCAAAGGCTCCTCAGAGAGGGGAGCTACAGGCACTTGACCTGCAAGGTTGACATTTGAGGATATCATTGGTAAGAAGAGATAAAAGTTGGAGATAGTGGCTCTGAACCAATATCACAATGCTTCTCTCCTTCTTTAAGAATCCACCCTTGTTCTGAATATATTTTTTTTCTCTTCTCATGATTAAAAGAAATTACAATCCACAATAATTGCATATGTGTATTTCACCATAACGCCCAGTTTCAATTACTGAGCACTAAATTGTGTGCCCCAAATATTAACTTAAAGTATATTTTATGGACCAAAAAGATATCATATTTGCAGAGAAGTGGGTAGAAAGTGATTTTGAGGACCAGAAAAGAAGTTGAAAGGAGTGAATAGGTGGGGTTCATAACAGTCAACAGTAGCAAGGTTTGTAATAGTCAAGTTCTCAGGCAGAAACTGAGACTAAGATAAATGAACTGAATACAAAGTCATCTGAATACAAAGGCAAATCAGAACCTTGGACAGCTCATGCATGTCATTATTCACCCCAAGGCTTTTATTCTTACAGGAACAGAAACCTATGTGAAATGCCCAGTTCCACCTTGCCCTTCCAATCCAGCACATACCTACTCCACCCCACTCAAAAATCAAAAGGTTCTCAGAGTGTCATTATAGCTTCTTTCCCTCTTCAGAGAATCAAAGATTTTTATCTGTTTTAGATGAATGACAGATGAAGAGATTGTCAGGGCCCCAATTTCTCCAAAGCTACCTGGCAGAAGTGAAACACTGGTTCTGTTTTTGTCCCCAGATTTTTCATCCTTTGGACTCTCCTTATTTCCTGAGTTAGTCACCAAGTCTGAACAGCAGCCTAAGCCCCGACAACATTAGTAAGAACATTAGATTCCCCCTTCAATAAAATAGGAGACGGCCCTGATAAATGATCGCTGTTCACCCTGGCTCTCTCTCTGTCTTCCTGAGGGGCAGTCCTTCTTCCTTTCCACACTTCTCAGCAGCAGAGAGTGTGGGTGAGGCAGCTGTTTACTTGGTCTGGCTGCCTTAAATAATCTTTTTAATTGACATGAATCATTTTGTTTCTTAAAAGTAAAACAAACAAACAAAAAAAAACACATCAAAGGGTAAAAAAAAAATTAAGCTTAAATAGAGAGTAGCTGGACTCTCCTAAACCTGTAAGAATATTCAAGATCAATTCTCAGAAAAGGTGGAGAAGAAAGAAGACCTGGAGTCCTGAAAGAGATGAAAGAAGAGGAAGAAACTTGGGGAAATGTTTCAGAAGGAGATAGTGCAAACCTTAGAAACCATTGAAGTGAAATGAGGTAGAGAGTTGGGTTGCCACAGCTCTTAAAACTTAACAAGATTTTACTGTGTACAATAATAATGGAGAGAAGAGGTTGAATAGGTAGGAAGAGAATACCAAAGAATACAAGAAACTGCTCTCAAATGAAAACAATTGAACTCTTGAGCACAAATGCAGGCACACAGGTATGTATGCACATGCAAGTGTGGGCACACGCCCCTCAACCCCTGAACTTCTCATTTTACTGAAATGTACTGGAACAGTAGGTTGCTTCTCTATCTTGTCAGAACTGTATGCCATACAAAATTTGAGGTTCTAGGGTCTTGGCTAGAAGTGAAAGAGAACTTATAGTGTATAACGTCATCACCACAGCACCCAAAACATTTCTGTTCATACCACAAATTCTTTAATGCCCTTTAAGGACAGCTTATTCTAAAATAAGCAAACAAAAAACTATAGGCTTTAGGTGAATATATTAAACTCAAAGTGTGTATATTGCTACTGCCTATTGGAGCCTTTATAAGTTTCAAATCATAAGCAGTGGAGTAAGGCATGGGAGAAGCAGACCAGTGACTTGAAGCCTGAAAGGAGAGAGCTAGTTCTCAGTTTGCAAATAATTACATGCCTACACTTTCTTCTCTCATATGATCCTCCTAACACTATGAGTAGGTTTATTCTTGTTTAGCTAATGTGGGAACTGAGACTTCAAAAAGGAATGAGACTTTCTCAAGGTCAAAAGGCTATTAAATAGCAAACCTGCCTCTTCTGGCTTCAAGTCCAATAATCAATATATGTATGCTACCTTGCTGTTTGTTCATCAGTGTAACTAAAACAAATTTATCCTTCCTCACTTTTTTTGGTTTGATTTTATTCATTCAAATAATATTTATTAAGTGCTAGTTGCTGGAGAAAGAAGGCCAAAAAGAATGGGGTACTACCTTAAAGCAGGTTTCCGATAATATTAAAAATAGTACAATGAGAAAAGACAATTATATGCTATGATTCTAATAGGACAGGAGCAATAGGGCTTCTACTCGAAGTAGCAATGGAAGTCTGGAGTCATTAGATATAGGAGCAATAGCATGTGTTTGAATTTCAGATACAGCTGCTGAACAATGCAGGTATCTTTTTGAGCATAACCTGCCTTCAAAGAAAGTTAAAGTCTTCAGGCAGACAAATGGGAGAAGGTGCTCTTGTCAAAGGGAAGCTGTTCCAGATCTATGTAAGGCAAAAGATCTGAGACAGGCTGGTGTGTTCAAGGAACCATCAATGGTTTATATAAAATGTGAGATGAATCTGGAGAGATGGTGGGGGGACGGTGTGCCAAAAGGACCTTGCATAGCATAGAAAGGTCTTCAGCTGTGAGCCTCCAGACTAGGGGAATCCTCACAAGAGAGTGACATGATCAGATATACATCTTAGAGGGACATTCTGGCAGCAATATGGACTTAGCCAAACAGTTTGGCAGAGAAGAAAGAATTGAGGTAGGGAGGCCAGCAAGAAAATTGTGTAGTCATGGCAACAGATGAAGAGTACTGAATTGAGGAGGTGATGGAAGGGATACTTCCAGGGCACATGTAAAAGTAAAATCTGCAGGATTTTGTGTTTTAATGTAGGGGTGAGGAAAGGAGAGCTACATGAAACAATGCTAATTAATTTAAAAAACAACTGAATGTCTCGAGAACAAAGGATGTGCCATATTCATCTTTGGTTCTCTCTTGTCTCATAGTGAGCCTGGCTCATTTGAGGTGTTCCAGAAACTTCTATGAAATCATACTGTTCTCAGATTTCTTTCTGACTTCCCTCTGCAGTAGCATTGTGAGTAGGGACACATCTGCTAATTACTTACTTATGTGTTTCCTATATAGGAATACCTGATTCAGGGATCTAAAGTTAGGGGGTGATTAAAAAGTCATGCAATTAAAAAATTTTCCATATTTTAATAAAGATGACATGAGAAGGAAGAGTCAGTCAGGCATTCAAATCGAATGGAATAGTGAAATGATGAACTTTGGGCAGATTCATTGCAAAGTGGCCACAATCATTCTATTCTTCTTCCTGTATCCACATTCCTTTAAATGTGACTTTGAAGTTCCTTCTGTTAGGGGTAGAATCTGTTTTTCCATTCCTTCAATCTGGACTGAGCTTGTGACTTATTTTCAGCAATAGAATGCAGCAACAGTGACTCTGTACATGGACACCTGTGCCTTTCACACTGCTGCTCTCTCCAAGAACTCTGCCCAGCCATCATGTGAACAAGCATACACTGACCTTGAAGATGGGAAATCCCATGGAACAGAGACCAGCCATTCCAACTGAGGCCATTCTGGACCAGCCAATCAGCTGTCTCTCTGAACCAGTTGACTTAGATATATGAGTGAGCTTCTGGAGACCAGACCACATCTACAACTCAGAAATTTGTGACTTAAATAAATAATTGTTGCTTAAAGTCACTAGACTTTTGAGGTTATCTGTAGCAAAAGCTAAGAATAGACTATCTTTGTAAAAGGGAAATGTAAGACACTTCTGCTTTAGCTCCCTGTTTTGATGGATATTGGTAATCCAGAAATTAGATTCCTGGTTGTCACACCACTAACACTACTCCCTACTGCATGCCACTCCATCCATCATCCACATGAAGATAAGATTTACATGAGAGGATGAGAGGGGTTACACAGGTCATATGCTACAGGGGTGCCCACATATGGTTGCACCACTGCTGGAGGTATGGGAAATTCACTGAGGGGTGAATAAGACCTTATAGTTTTCAAATAACCAGGGCCTGCTTGTTACTAAGCATTGCTACTTTGAGCCTTGGGACTCAAGCAATATCTCCAAGAAAATGTGTGTGTTGTGTGTTTATTGGAAAAATAAAGCAAAAACACATGTACTTTTCTGTTTGTCTGAAATTTTCCATAATTTCAAACTTAAAAATTAATCTGGTAAATAATACATTACGGTTTCTTATATAACAACATTATTTTAATCCTCTTCCTTAGACTGTCCCCAGGGGATTCTATATTAATATTGCTTTTTCTGCTCACTACTATGTTAGGAGACAAAAGGTCAGCAACTCCATAGTTAATATATCCATTTTATAGCTCTCTATGTGTTCATTCATTCAACAAATGTATTAAATATTTTCTACATGTTAGGTATTTGGGACAAGTATACAGCAATGAACAAAACAATGTCCCTTCTCTCAGAGCTTACACTCTAGTGGGGGAGAACAAAATACATATAAATATGTAATAATGCCAGGAGTAATGTGTACTGTAAAATAAAATAGAAATGCTTTGAGGATGCTTTTTAGATGGGATGGTCCATGAAAGCCTTATTGATGAAAGAGCATTTGAGCAGAGCCTAAATGAAGGAACTCTGAAAGGCAGAGTACTGTCATGTAATCATTGCTTTTTTTGTTGTTGTGACATCTTGAAGGTAGGAACCAAGTCTTATTCATCTCAGTATCTTCAAGCCGAGTAAAGTGCCAAGCACTCAGTAGATCTCATTGGATGGATGTGTGGGTGGATGGGTAGATGGATGAATAGATGGGTGAGTGGATGGATGGACACATGGGTGGATTGAACTAATAGGCTGATAGATGAATGGGTTGATAAATGACTAGGTTGATAAATGAATGGATATGTAGATGGGCTGGTAGATGAATTTCTCCTCAGGGCTCTCTGGATGATGGGAACTCAATAAATGCTGATGGGACCACCAGGGAAGTTTAATGCCACATTTTGCCCCACCTCTACCACCCAGGCTTAGCCTGCTATATTTTCCTTGTGTTCCACAGCAACAATCACCTCCTGACATATCAGATAATTGAACTACTATTTTGTTTATTGCTTATCTGTCTCCTATCACTGGAATGTAAACTCCACCAGGGCAGGGATCTTTGTTTTGATCATTGTCAGAATCCAAGGACCTGATACAGTGCCTGGAACACAGCAATAGCTCAAAACAGACTGTGTTGAGTGTCTGAATGTGACCCTGTCCATCTCAGTTTTTCTGGAGCCTGATCTAACATGTGTTCTGGATTCATTTCCCATCTAGCTGCTTCTGTAAAAGAATAGAATGACCCATCAGTCAGTTCTTCTATCCAGAGATTGTAGGTTTACCAAAGAGAAGTTAAAGACAGGCCTCATAAATAATTTATATTTAAAAACACATATTTTTTGGAATCTAAAATTTGAGCAAGCTAAATATAGAGAAATATGAATCAGAAATAGAATACCTTAAAAAATACAACATATTTCTGTTTTATAAACAAAAATTAAATTGTTTGTTATCTACTAGAGGCCCAGTGCATGAAATTTGTGCATGGGGGGGAGCAAGGGTGTCCTTCCACCCAGCCTATTTCCTCTCCAATCTGGGACCCCTTAAGAGATGTCTGACTGCCCATTTAGGCCTGTACCAGGTAGAATTGGATCTAAATGGGCAATCAAACATCCCTCTCACAATCCAGGACTGCTGACTCCCAACTGCTCACTTGCCTGTCTTCCCGATTACCTCTAAATGCTTCTGCCTCCCAGCCTGATCACACCCTAACCACTCCCCTGCCAGCCTGATTGATACCTAACCGCTCCCCTGCCAGCCTGTTTGCCCCTAACTGCCCACTCCTGTGGGCCTGGTCACCCCTAACTGCCCTCCCCTGCAGGCCTGGGTTCCCCCAACTGCCTTCCCTACAGGTCCAGTCACCCCAACTTCCCTCCCCTGCTGGCCATCTTGTGATGGCCATCTGTGTCCACATGGGGGCAGTATCTTTTGACCACCCGGGGACAGTCACCTTGTGTGTTAGAGTGATGGTCAATCTGCATATTACTCTTTTATTAGATAGGACAGAGGCCTGGTACATGGGTGGAGGCCAGCTGGTTTGCTCTAAAGGGTATCCTGGATCAGGGTGGGTATTCCCTTGGGGTGTGGGATGGCCTGGGCGAGGAGGGGCCTGAGGTAATTTGCAGGCCAGCCACACCCCCTGGCAAACCAAGAGGAGGCTCTGGTATCTGGGATTTATTTATCTTCTACAATTGAAACTTTGTAGCCTTCTGCTCACTCCAGGGTGGCAGCCATTGAAACTTTGTTGCCTTAAGCGGAGGCCTGGGCCTGCCAGGGTTTGTGGAAAATTGGCTTCCTCCATCACCAGGGGCTACCCAAGCCTCCCTCCTGCTCTCTCTGTGGCTGTAACCATCTTGGTTGGGTTAATTTGCATACTCGCTCTGATTGGCTGGTGGGTGTGGCTTGTGGGTATAGCAGAGGTATGGTCAATTTGCATATTACTCTTTTATTAGATAAGATGGACCAATAACATGAATTAATTATGACATAAATTAAATAATAGTCATATAGAAAAATTACAAAAGTTATTTAAACTATTATTTGTAGATCTCTTTCCTTTGCCCATGTTTCACTCATGTGGGAATGTACCATGGTCTGTCAATCAACAGCTCCCTGCCCATAGAACCCTGTCATGAACTCCACCTGTCACTCTCTTTACAGAATTGACAGGTTCCTTGGTTCTCGTTACTTATGCTCCAATGGCTTTGTAACCTAGTTAAGTTTTCATCATTATAAATAGGCTAAAGCTCTTCTTTTTCAGACAAAATCAGCCTTCCACCCAGAGTAAACAACACATTGCCTGAAATTGCCCATTTTCTTCACCAGTCCATTTCAAACTCTCCCATTCTGATTTCTCTGTAACCTAGTTAAGGTTTCATTAGCTTAACAAGGCTAGAGATATTCTTGCTTGTTAAAATTTGCTTTTAACTTGAAATTATCCACACTCTTTCTGAAATAGATGCAGTTTTCTCACAGTCTAAATTAGATTAAGTAATTTTGGGCTGCTTTCTCCTTAAATTACAATTTGCTAAGGATGGTCTCTCTCTTCCAGAAACCAGTCTTTCTTCTAACACGTGACTCCTTGGTCAGGTTGTGATTTCTTCACAGCCTCGCCCAGCACCCTCTAAACTAGAGTCTAAAAGAACCACAGATACACTGCAGTGAGGTAGGTATTAAGTGCAATAGATTACCTAGCTTCTTCAGGTGGGATTTTAGAAAACTTTGACAGTCTGAGTTTTATCACAGAAGGAGCTTTGGCACATTGATTGTGTTATCTTATACATACAGTAAAACAAAATAACTGAAAAATTTAGAAACAAATAACAACAACAAGAAAAAAAAAACACACTATGGCAAAAGCCAAGACTTTAGCTAAGATAGAAAGAAAGAAAGAAAGGAAGGAAGAAAGGAAGGAAGGAAGGAAGGAAGGAAGGAAGGAAGGAAGGAAGGAAGGAAGGAAGGATGGAAGGAAGGAAGGAAGAAGAGAGAAAGAAAAGAAGAGAAAACAAAAACACCTGGCTAATAAAAATCTCAAGAGGAAGCAACAATATATGTAGCTTGTTGCTAAATGTGGCAAGATCTCATAAAATTCTTTTCTCCTTCAACTAAGTGTGAAAGTTGTTTTTAAAAGTTCTGTGGTAATTAGATGCGGACCTTTGGAAATTAAATTTTGAAAGGTTTCGTGACAGAGGCTGTTTGTGAAATCATCTTTCCTAGGCAGCTACACACTGTGACAAAACAAGTCCATTGTGGTAGTTTGTCCCAGGGTTGCATTCTTTATACACAGGATTTACTGTTGGAAGGGGCAGTGCAGCAAGGGAGTGGGCCGTCAGGAAGGGATGAGGAGAGGTGGGCAGACCTGGGACAGGGGGAGAAGGTAGAGGAGAGAATGAGAGGTGGGAAATAAGAGAGACAAGACACATTGACCTGGTACATGTATCCAGACTCCACACAAAGAGCACAGAGCGGTGAGCCTGGTGAGGACCATGACTCTACTAGCCTCTGAGGCAGTGGTTCTCAACCTTCCTAATGCTGCGACCCTTTAATACAATTCCTCATGTGGTGGTGACCCCAACCATAAAATTATTTTTGGTGCTACTTCATAACTGCAATCTTGCTACTGTTATGAAATGTAATGTAAATATCTGATATGCAGGATGTATTTTCATTGTTACAAATTGAACATAATTAAAGCATAGTGATTAATCACAAAAACAATATGTAATTATATATTGTGAAATATTTATTTCTAATTACAAATAAATGAAATTTTGTCTTGAATTGTGGTGTAGCATGGGCAACAGTCTTCATATAACAACAGTAAACTAAATTGCTACATTTTGCTACACCAAGGAGCAGTGTGTTGGTTCATAAGACCATGGGAAATATGTGTTTTCTGATGGTCTTAGGCGACCCCTGTGAAAAGGTTGTTCGACCCCAAAGGGGTCACGACTCACAGGTTGAGAACCGCTGCTCTAAGGTATCCCATTACCATGACTCTCACAAAGGAGCCTCTTGCTGCATGGAGCATGATGCTGGTCCTTAATGATAAGTATTTTTGCATAAGTGGTTCCTCAACACCAAGTGTGTCATCTGCTGTTTCACTAACAAACGGTGGTCTCTTCCCATGAGGAAGGAAAATCAGACTCTACTGGGTGGTCTGAGAAACTGCATGCTGATCTCCAACATGACAGCCCAAAGGGATTGCCAAAGCAGTTCCCATCTTACCCCCTACTTTAGAATCTACAGTCTCATGACTTTCCTCCATACTACGCTTATTTCTTTTAACATTTTAAAAAATAATTAACCCTGTTTTTAAGTTTTTTGTTGATTTTAGAGAGAGAAAAAGAAATGTCAATTTGTTGCTTCATTTATTTATGCATTCTTTGGTTAATTCTTACATGTGCCCTCACTGGGGATCGATCTCACGACCTTGGCCTATCGGGACGATGTTCTAACCAACTGAGTTACCTGGCTAGGGCCATACTATGTTTAAATTGCATGGAAAACCTAAGTAGAACCTGATCTACCCAAGAACTGTTGAAAAGGATGCCAACTTATATCTAGGTCTTAATTTTTTAGTATTTCTCTACCTATAGCATGATTTACTGTTTTCCACATCATCTATTTTTGTGTTGAGTTACTTTTCACTAAAGTAAATAAATGAGTAACAATTTCATAGGTAGTAGCTGGACCACATGCCACAAAACAAAGTGAGTTTCTTATCTGCCACTGCCTGGTGGCAGGAAGACCCAAATTGCAGGTCTCATTTGGTTAACTTTCTTTAAGTTGAAAGCACCCACCAAAGGTTTGAAAATGGTGGCTAATATAAAACAATCAATAAACATATCTTAGGTAGTAATTTATAGTTTGATTTAGTAATTAATTAAACTGAACCTCTTCAACAGTTGTCTTTTCTTTGCAAGATGAATATTAAGTTCCTGGCCACACTAGGTCTCCTTCTGCATTTTCTATGAAACACTAACCATACACCAAACCACACCTAGTGAGGAAATGACAAAATTACCTAATACTTGAATATAAAAGGATAATATGACCCTAAGGTACAACCACAGCTTATTCTGAGATAACTGTCATTCACTGAGGCAGTGTCATCTTCACTATATCTTGGCAAGAAAAGAGACCAACAACTATGATACTGAGATAAAAACAAAACTAAGGTGAAAGGCAACATCCTACCTCTCCAGAATCTCTCCAACAAGTCTTTACCATCAATCCCAAATCACTGATATTTTGGTTTAAAGATTGTTACAGAGTTATCAACTTGCTCTATAAATATTGTAAATGTGGGAATTCTGACAAATAATCTATAGTAATCCAGTTACTATTGATAATGAATTTGTGACAGCTTGACCAAACAGGTTGAAATGTAGCTGGCTTCTGTCTATAAATGGAAAATGGTGGGGAGAGGAGATCCAAAGCAAAGTACTAAGAGAAATGAGAGTGCAGCTGTAACCTTTTACTTCAGGACGTAATTTCTTTCAAAACTATTTTTCATAACACATTTGTATGCAATGTGCTACTTATGAATAGGTTTAATCTCTCCATAAAAGTAAAGCCTATATCTTTACTAGATTTTGTTCAAGCTCATTAATCAACGACTGAGTCATAATCAGAGAGATGTGGTAGGGCCCTCATCCACCTTTGTCACTTTACAAACAAGACCACTGGAGACCTTGCTAACTTGCTCTAGGTCTCAGGCCAGCTACTGTTCAAAGCCAGGTCTTCTGACTCCCAAAGTTCTGAAATCTTTACTTCCTCTGGTAGTTTTCAAATCAATCTGTGACTCTCTAGGGGCTGAGGGGGCGGGGTGCTGGGCATTCCAGGTCCATCTTTATTAGTTTTATACATTGGCCTTCCTTCTAAGAGTTGCTTGACTTTTTAAAAATATATTTTTATTGATTTCAGATAGGGATAGGAAAAGAGAGAGATAGAAACATCAATGATGAGAACAATTATTAATCAGCTGCCTCCTGCACAACCCCTACTGGGGATAGAGTCCGCAATCCGGGCATGTGCCTGTGACTAGAATTGAACCTGGAACCCTTCAGTCCATAGGCAGACGCTCTATCCACTGAGCCAAACCAGCTAGGGCAAGAGTTGCTTGACTTTAAAAAAAATCCATGGCTTTAAAAAGTTTTGTAATCACATTAAAAATTTGTCAAAGTAATGTACAAATTTCTAAAATATGCTAGGGACTTACTGTGATTCTCAATTACAGAGTTAAATTCACTATATGTTTAATCCCTTAAAACACCATCTGAAGTTTAGTGACTGAAGGGCCATGGGACCAGGGGGTCAGAGGTCAAGACTTGTACCTCCAACTCTGTGACGACAGGTGAGTTACTTAACCTTCAGTGGCCTGGTCTGTGAAATGGAATTCATATAACTTCACAGCACACAATATTATCTGAGATAACCCATGTTCAAAGCTTCGGCTGATATGGTCTATTAGGTGATGCCAACTACATATTAACACCAGAGAAGAGAACTTTAGGTCAGCACACAGTGAGGAGCCAGTATGTTCTCTATTTTTACATTTATATTCAAACTATATTGTCCTCTGAAGTATGAATATGTAGTTGTACTTTGCTTCCAAGGAGGTTTGGGATCACAGGCCAAAATCATGAACACTCTGTGTGTAACAGGAGTCCAGGAGCTTGGGCAGCCAGCCCCACAGTTGTCTCTAAGGAACAAGCAGGAGCACTGAGGCTGCAGGAAGATTTCCCACCACAGCTGCGCCTGCATCAAAGCCGGATTCTGAGCTGGGCAACTGCGGGAAGGTCAGCAGCCTGGGCACCAATCTGGCCTTAGATTCTGTGGTTGCAAATGAGTCCAACAACAGGCCAGAGATGGATTTGGAGAGTGCCAACCAAGCCTCTCTGAGGGGCCATCTGGCTTTGGAAACTCATAGTCAGAATCCAAGGACCAGTCTGAGGTCACAGAGATATCTTGTTTCATTTGGTCAGTTCAGATGTATGGATATTTACTGTGTGTGGTCTTGTCTGATGCAATGCAAGGGGTCAGCGGGACTGGAATGAATCAGACTCCCTAAGGGGGTCCAGTGATGTGAGTAAAGTGTAGGCAGTGGTTCTCAAAGTGTGGGCCCTGGGCCAGCAGCATCAGCATCACCTGGGAACTCTTTAGAGACACACATTGCATGGGCCCCGCAATCCATGGAAATTGTGGTTTTTAAATTTTAATTATTTTTAGGTTTATTGGTTAATAAGATAATACAGATTTCAAGTACACATTTCTATGTACATGATCTGTGTGTTGCATTGTGTACCTACTACCCCAAGTGAAATCATCTTCTGTCACCATATATTTGACCTTTTCCCTTTACTACCCTACCACCCCCTTCCCTTAAGTGGTTACTGTTGTCTGTGCTTATGAGGTTTGTTCACTTGTTGCTTTTAGTTTTATATCCCACATATGAGTGAAATCATATGGTTCTTGATTTTTTCTGGCTGACTTATTCCACTTAGTATGATATCCTCAAGGTCCATCCATGTTCCAACATGCCTTCTAGGTGATTCTGGTGCAGCCAAAGTTTGAGAACCATTGGTATAGGGTGTGTTGGATGGGAACAGCTAGATGTGAGCAATAGGAGACAAAATGGCAACAGGAAGTTGGCATTCCATTGGGAGAGAGAGTGTACATAACAAAAATCCATGCACGAAGAACCTATCAAGGTGGGCAGTCAAGTCAATCAAATTGATATAAATTGGAGACTGTGCAACATGAGATGTAGCAGAGTTCCCAAACCTCTCTGGCTGCAGACACTCAAATAGGGAAGAAAATAAAAACCAAAATGGAAAGATTGGGTCATCCAGATGTGAGAAGAGTTTTGCTTAAAGAGGATACTGATATGTTCTGCTCTCTGTCCAAAAGAGGAAAATTGGCTTAAACGAGATTCCTTACCAACTAAGAGGCTAAGCCACCACCTAAATGAGCACCATCCAGGAGATTGTCAAGGAGACCTGGGCTGGAAGCGAAGCTTCATCTTAAGGATGACATGAGCATTTACAAAATAAACAGATTCATTGGGTCCTTCCAAGAGATTCTCATTCAGAAGGTCTGAGAAAGGCTCCTTAAATATGAATTATTTTGAACATACATTTTTAATAAAGGACACCACCCATTTTGCCTCAAGTGGTCCTCTGATGACAGTTGGAGAAATACTAGCTTAATGATTCATTCATCCAATATCTGGAAAGTCAAAACCAATGACACAAAAAAATCTATTATTCCTCTTTTATTCAACTATTGTTTGTTTTTAAGTCATGTTTTTTATGCAACTCATACATTTCTACTAGAAGACATTGGAAAAGTCGAGACTAATTTCTGAAGTGCCAAAATGTCAGCGGAACCCAAAATGTAGGAAATTTTCCAGATCATGGTAGAATGGGGCTGAGCAAAAGCATGGGAAGATTTCTGGAGCTTCTCAGGACAGGAGCTTTGCAATTATATATGTGACTGAAAGAATTAATCACTGAATCAGTAGGTATGAGAGTTGTCATCGTGCCCGCCTCTTGGTCCCTGCATGCAGCCACTCCTTGCCATCTATAGATGAAAACACCCAGATCGGAAGGCAGCCAGGCCACTAGTGAGAAAGACCTTCCTTATAGTGAGCAAAATTAGTCTCATTTCCTTCCTTAGAGACAAATGGCAGATTTGCTTGCTACCTCCAGACTTCTGGGGAGGCTCTTTTCTTTTGGAGGAGAAGAGAAGTGATGGGCAATTAAAAAGAAAATCCTAAATTGGATTATGCTGGTAAAACAAATGACAAAACAGAAGGCAAAACTGTGTCCCTTTTCCTTGTGCCCTCCCCACACCTGTGGTCTTTCTAACCACAGCATGTAACAAGTTAATGTATCAAATGGGAAGAAAAGAAGGGAAAACACCTACTTTATTTTTTTAAAGCCTTAGATATCATCTTATTCCTTCATTTTTGTGGCCTTTTGTCTCTGCCAGTTTCCATAGCAACAACAACCAGCAAGCAGTTCGCCTCCCTCTCTCCAGCTCGTGCAGTGAGAACTCCAAACAGGGTCAAACCCAGCCCTTGGTGGAGGAAGAAAGTAGAAGATTCATTTCCTTCTCATCGATGTTGACGTGTGAATTTGTTGTGAAGGTGTGTATTTGTTTCTGAGTGTTGACCTCACTCAATATCTTTTGGCTACAAGTGATTTTTTAGAACTTGTCTTTCTTTCCAATTTGAGAGATGGGAACAGCAAGTTTCATTTTTAGCTGTGTGTTGCAGAACATACAGATACATAATTCATATAATATTGAACAACTGAGGGGCATCAAATGATCTTGCAAAACTGTTAGCATGTGGTATCCAATGACGCACCGATGTTTTAGGTAGAGTTTCAGGTCAGGGCATGATAATTGCTTTTATTTTCTAACTTAAGTGTTTTTTTCCGTTGCAATGCTCCCTGTGGATTTTGTGTTTTCCTTAGTTATTTTTCTGAAGTGAAGATTGTGCCACCAACAGGTGGTGGTATGGCTGCAATTAGGGTCCTCCAAGAAACACACATCTTTCTATGAATTTTAATTGACTGAAATAAGAATGATTTCACTCCCTTTAAAAAAACAAAAGCATACATCTTTAAAAAACCTCCACAAAAACATACATTCTTATTTACTTGTATCACTAATAGCTCTACTAGTATACCAAATTATAGTAAGAAGAATTACAGATGAAATTTCTAAAGAAGGTGTGTGAAAGTAATAAATAATTCAGAAGAAACTGGTACCTTGTATCAGTTTCCTATCACTGCTATAACAAATTACCACACATTTAGTGACTTAAAACAACACACATTTATTGGCTTACAGTTGTGTGGGTCATAGGTCCAAAATGGGTTTCATTGGGCTGAAAGCAAGCTTTTAGCAAGGCTGTATCCCCTCCGAGGGCTTTGGAAACGAATCTCTTCCCCTTCCTTTTCCAGCTTCTAAGAGCTGCCTACATTCCTTGACTTGTGGCTTCTTCCTCCAATATCCAAGTTCACAGCCCAGCATCTTCAAATATCTCTGGCTCTGCTCCTCCTGCCTCCCTCTTATGAGAACCCCACCCCCATACCCGTAGCATCCAGGACCTCCAGCGAGAAGTGGTGAGTTGGGGAGAATTTGCTTTAATGTTCAAATTTTCTTTCTTGGAGCACAGGAAAGCCCTGTTTTTCTATTCAACTTTATATTTACACCTTCAACTTTACGAATTCATTTTTTTTTTCATCTCCTTTTCACTAGATCTGCTGCTGAGTATAGTCTTGGTTTCTGACTTCCTTACTTGGCCTGACTTCACAACTCTGTCCTTCCTGCAGCCAGATGCTTAAGCCATGATTGACCCCAGCCCTTCCCCCTGACGGCTCTGGATGCCCCATTGCTGCACCCTGTCCTGCAGCACACTGCCTTGCCTCCCAACCCAGCCACTAAGTTCAACCAGAGACGGCTGCCTTTTCCATCCCAGCTGTGTGAAGCTACCACTGCTGAAATGATCATCCCAGGCTTTGGAGCCCTTCCCTTGGAAGGTTTTCTCTCCACCTCCAGTGAGAAGAGCCCAAGAGAAGGACGGTGGCCCATGGGGATTGCTACCACCTTCTCCAACCTGAGTAGGAAGGAACGGGCCCACTGAGGGTTTTACAATGCACATCTACATGTTAAAACCTTAACCCCCAACACCCCCCCCACCCCACATCTTCTTTCTCTGACACCTGTCATAGAAGTCCCTACATTTTTTTCTGAAATAACTATTTACTTTTAATGGACAGCTACAGCTTCCTATCATTGGGATAACTCCCTAATCAGAATTATTTGTGATGGATGAGAAGAATACCCAAAGCAAATGTGCTCCCAAAAACCTGTTTGCTAAAGTGTAAAATCCAAGGACCTATTTCTAAAATACACAGGCTAACCTTGGAGATACTGTGGGTTCTTTTTCAGACCACTGCAATAGAGCGAGCAGCTCAAACAAGTTGTAATCTTTTTGCTGGTGGAGGGTCTTGCCTTGAATTTGCAAAAAAAAAAAAAAAACACACAACATCTGTGAAGTGCAATAAAGCAAGCACAATGAGTTACGATTATAATATGACATCATATGTGGACATGTCACTGGCAGACAAGATTGGATTTGATAGGTTTGAGAGGTAGAATGTATTGGGTCAGGCCCTGTCATCCTCTACACACAGAGGCTGTGTGTAGAGGATGACAGGGCCTGACCAGCCACAAGGCTGGTACCTGGCTGGGGTGAGAGTTCAGTCACTGCCCTCCCTAGAACTCCATGTCACGAATGTCACAAACACAACACACACAGGCTAAGTACCCAGACCTCATGGGCAATGGGGCGCTGGCATCTGCAATCACTGACAAGGAATGTCTCCCTCTTTCTTTTGTTCTAAACTATATAAGAAAACAGACATTACCCCTCCCTGCCTGCCTTCAATTGTTGCCCAATGTCAAATAGAGGGCAGCACAGTGGGGTTCCAGTGTTTTCATTATTAACAATCTTAATGAGAGATTTCTGGCCAGAATGAGAGTGCCCTCCAACCTGAGCCCCAAAGATTACTTTTATGTTTCTTTGGTTTCCAGGGAATAAAATAAAGTTGGGAGTGAATAAAAGGAAAGGTTAAGAGAAAGCTCAATTAGATAATTGACTCATTTACAGCATTTATCTACTGATTATAATCACTTTTAAACAAAATAAGGTTATTAGTGAAGTTTTAACTGCATCATGAAGAAAACTACTTCCCTTCCCCTTTATTACTCTAATTTCTATGACAGAATTTGAAAACAACTTTGCTTTTAAACACACTAAAACAGCTTGTGGTATCTGCTGCAGGTCTCTTGAATATTTTTTACATCTGTTTGCAATGGACGTAAAGTCTTTAATGGAGCCACCATTGCCTCCTATTGACCTATGTAGATGCACTATACAAAAGTGCACACGTAAATAACCTGAAAGATGTAGTCAAAAGTATAGACAGAATCGAGGTTTCATCGGCCCTTAATAACTCCAAGACCATGGGCAAATTACTGAATAACTCTGAGACCTAGATTTGTCATGTATCATCAGGGTAGTAATATTGAAAATGAGGCAGCTGATATTTAAATGCATCCTAAAGTTTTTATGAGAATTAAGTGAGTAGATAAAGGCAAAGCACGTACAACAGTGCTTGGCAAATAAGTCCAATAAGAAAGTTCCTTGTTGCTAATTTTAGTGATGGTGAAAGTGGAAGTGGTGGTGATGGTGGTGGTAGTGGTGGTAGAAGCAATGGTAGTAAGAATTTTAGAATATGTAGTTCACTGAGCAACAGTGCCCAAGGTCACTTAGCGAATAGTGGTGGGCCCAGGTTTCTGTCATTCAACACATTCTTCTCCTGGCCAGTCTCTCTGAAACTCTTCAATTCCCAATACCTCATTCTTCAGTGAACCCAGCAGAATTGGATTTAGATTCCCAGTTGTTAATAGATGAGGAAACTGAGGGATACAGCCAGGAGTCTGGGGACCTAGGAGTAGAATGTAGGTTGTGAGTGAGTGGTAGTGGATGGTGGTGGTGGTGGAATGGTGGTGGTGATGGTGGTGATAGTTGTAGAGATAATGATGGTGATGGTGGTAGTGCTGGCGATAGTAAGTGATGATGATGGTGATGGTGGTAATGATGATGGTGGTAGTGGTGATGATACCAGTGATACTGTGGTGATGGTGGTACCAGGGTACAGGCAGCAGCTGAGGTGGCTGAAAAGACAATGAGGATGAGGTAGATGAGTAAATGTAGTAGCATAGGCCCCAGTGAGAACTACATGCTTCCAGTTGGCTAGGTAACAGCAAGTCTCCAAGTCTGCACGTAGCAAGTGATGATTACTACTCTTTTTCAGTTGAGAAGACCATCAAACATTTTAAATTACAATTGTCAGTGGTGAGATGGTGTTTCATCTTGTGAAATGATCTAAAGCTGCAAAGCACAAAGCCTTCTCTAAACATCAGAGCAATGGCTCCCTGCAGAGACTAAAACCTCAAGCACAGAGTGGGGGATCACTTTTCCCAGAGATACTGGAAGCAAGTTCCCCCAGATTTAAGAAGAAAGAACAGGCCTCAGAAGCATCTAGGTTCATACATGCACACACACACTACCTTTTCAGTCCTTTCTCTAACAGATGACTCACACGGCTCCCCTGAAATACAAAACCGGCCTGATAGAACCACCGTTTGTCTCTGCTTTGGACACATCGGTAATGCAGACCAGTTCCCATCATGCCGTGCTAATGGGAAAGAGATGAGACAATGAGAAGTTTAAAGGGGAAAAAATAGCAATCCCACACCATATACTGTAGTACGACTGTGTTCATGGGCTTCTCTCACTCGACAGAAGTTACAAATGAGCAGCAAAACATCTATCTGTGGGTTCCTTTCTCCTGTTCTTCCATAACCACTGAAGGTGCAAATGAATCACAAATCTGCAGAATGCCAGGCAGCAGGAAAAAAGAAAGTATGGCAGCCCACGAATCTGCTCAGATGTGCCAGGCCCCACAAATATGCTATGATCACTGGTGAGAAGAATGTAGAAGAATGAAGGTGGAGGAGGGTAGGAACTGCCAGGCACAGGGGGCCGGAGGCTGGGACTAGAGAGAGAAGGATCAGAAGCATCATTTTACCTGTGGACCTGCTTTTGACTTTTCATCTTGACCACCTGTTCCTTTGTTTCCAGTTGCTCCTTCTGTCCTACTGCCCAGCTGGCAGGAGTTTCCAAATGACAGGAGATACCTGGACTTCAAGTGCATTTCTCAGCATATGAGATCAACAGGATTTTCTGAAAGATCCAAGCATGGCCCTTTTCCCACCCACCCTCTGCTCCAGCTCTGGGAACCTTCACAGGGTAACTAAATCAAGACAAAGAAGGAAGAAGCCATTCATTCATTCATTCATTCATTCATTCAACAAATATTTATTGAGCACCTACTATGTGCCAGTAAATGTTCCAAGAACTAGGAATCCTATATAATAAAAAGCTAATATGCAAATCGAATGGCGGAACAAACAATCTCTGCCAAGTACAGCCTATCCACCAGGGGTCAGTCACTCAATGCAGGAGCTGCCCCCCTGGTGGTCAGTGTGCTCAGCCAGAAGCCAGGCTCCTGTCTGGCAAGCACAGCAGCAGTGGTGGAAGCCTCTCCCACCTCTGGGGCAGCACTAAGGAGTGAGCGGCAAGCCCTTAGGAGCGAGCAGTAAGCAGTTAGAAGCAAATGGCAAGTGGCTAGGAGCACCTAACGCCAAGTACCAAGCCCAACTCAGGCTCTTTCCTGGCTACCTGCTGCTTCGTGTACTGCTACATCTCCCAAGGAGTCCCAGATTGCGAGAGGGCACAGTCCACGCTGAGGGAACCCCAATCAGTGCACAAATCTGTGCACTGGACCTCTAGTACTGCCATGAACAAGACAGAGAGACAGAGAGAGAACACAGACCTAGCCGGCATTACTCTGTGACTATAGAGTATTGGCCTGCGGACTGAAGGGTCTCAGGTTCGATTCCAGTCAAAGGCATGTATCTCGGTTGCAGACTCAATCCCCGGCCCTGGTGGGGGCGCATGCGAGAGGCAACCAATCAATGTGTCTCTCTTACATTGATGTTTCTCTCTCTTTGTCTCTCCTCCTCCCTTCTACTCTCTCTAAAATGAATGGAAAAAATATACTCTCGTCAGGATAACAACAAAAAAGAAGAGAGAGACCATAATGAGGACACTTTAGCTAGCAGGAATTCTAGGAAGGCCAGGCATTTGGGCAGTCCTCTCAGCTGTCACCCTTGGTCCTGCCTTAGGGTGCCTGTGCAGTTGTGCAAAACCAAAACCATGAGGAAAGATTTCCTAGTCACGCCTGACCCTACCTCCCATCTCTGTTCTCAAATGGCCACTTTCAGCATCTTCAGAGCAGAGCCAGACACGGAGAGAGGAGTGTGGACAGATATGGACCCTGGCAGGTGGGGGTTAGTGGAGATAAGAAAGAACCCCATGACCTCTCAGCATTGTCCCCTCCTCCACCTCCCAACAGCGCCATCTGCCCCTTCAGCTGGATCAGACTCTGGGCCTCCTGACATCGATTTCCTCTCCCTTCTCCTGGCTGCCCCTCCTGAGCAGTGGTGCTGATATGACTCCTATCAGAACTGCCGAGGCTGCACTAACCAAGTAGTTCATGTCATTGTCTGCTATTGATTAAGCAGCCCTGGGAGAAACTGCCACTCCTTGCTCCTCAGCTCCGCACCAGAGGCAGAGAAAAAGCTGAAACAAAAGAGACTCCAGACTGTTTGCATTCCCACCCTCCTAGGATCTGCCCTGGATTGAGAACCATTTTCCAAATCTTTACCAGCTGCCTGGCTGCTTGCCACAGATCAATAAGTCTTCTTCAGAGTTCCAACTTGCGAAAATATTTACTGTACATAATTTAATAGAACCCTCTTCTGGATAAGGAGCTGACACTTTTAATTACCGGGATCAAGTGCCCTCCTTCTATAGGACACGGCATACATGTGGCTCAGAATGCCAACTAAGTGCATTTTCCAGGGCTCTTCACCATTGATTTGCAAAGAGAAGGGTTTGTGGGATGGTGACCTCCATGGGGGATAGCTGGAAGCAAAGGTAGCCACAGATATAACTACAAGGGATTTTTTTCCTAGTGGGAATTTCAAAATCCCCCTTTCTTCCTGTTGCTTTCTTCTCTACTCTTTTTAATAGCTCTTCACATAGTTAAGTAGAAAAATCTTTCTCCCATTTCCAAGGAGCTGGTTGTGCATCTTCTTTAGGATTTGGCCTCCAGGTATTCATATTCCTCAAGTCCCAGACTGCTCACAGAGGCCAGTCTATGATCCAAAACTGACCGCAGAAACAACTACAATGATAATGATAGCTAGCATGGGGCTCTGGGAGGAGTCCACCCTCCATCCAGCACTGTGGAAGGACCCAGCCTCTGTCCAGCTCTGGCCCAATGTGGTCAGGAGCCCCATCAGCAATGTGGGCATATCTCTCAAATGCTAATGAACTTCCTTTGGCATCTCAGACAAAAGGAATTCCCTGGCAATCACCTAAAATTTGTGGGTGTCTGACAAATATTCAGCTCCTAACAACTTGCTAATGATTATGTGGGTGCATTTGGTTTTATAGGCAGAAAATCCAAACAAGGCGTTGCTGAGCATGTTGAGAATGATGAACTCAGGGGAGCTCTGCCTGTCTGTGATAAGGGACTGGTGCTGGAGAGGCTCAGAGGGTGGAAAATGAAAACTTCATATCTACACAATCATAAGTGGTCTCAAACTGCTAAGACCACCAACTAATATGCAACTGGGCCATATGAATGTTCACATCCAAGATCATTTCTGCACCACAGAATTTTAGAGCTGAGCATCTACCTGAGAAGCCACTGGAACCTGAAGAGAAAGTGTCAATTCTGGGCCATCCCGCAGGCCTGCTAACTCTCTAGGAACAGTGGAGGAGCAAGGTAGAGAAGACATGATGGTAAAGAAATGTGGTAATGACATTAAAATGCTTGATTCAAAATGGATGGGGAAACTTCTTCAGCTGAGTGCTCTTTGATGCTTCCCAAGGGGACCCCTGCAACCTACTTAAATGGGGGTGGGGGGTTAGGGCGGTGGGGGAAGGAATGAACAACAGAGCACCAAAATATATCAGTCCCCAAAATGATGAATGAAGCACTAGGGCTGATTAGAATGCAATTTAATTCACAACTCAGTACAAGGTAAGGAAGCATTACAGAATCCCAACACATTTTGCATATACCTGGTGAGATGGGCAATGGCTAGCTTTCTATGGGGAATAATGGAATTGCAGGCATCAGATGAATTAATATGCATTTCACACCTCTGTTTCTCTGGGCACACTCAACTGTCACCCTCCTCCTCCACATACACGTATGCTGCTTTCTGTAATTTGAAAAGAATGTCTAGAAAAAATGCTTGAAAACCTTCATGGACATTCACATGATAGGCATATGAGTCTTTAAATTGAAGATACCGCCCTGAGAAAAGTTGGAGGGGGGAAAGAGGGAGGGAGTTCATGTGCAGAGATAGAAGAGAAGAAATGGACGGGGAAGGAAGGGTAACAGTTACCAAAGGTCATGGTGGTCACAGTGATCGCTGGTCTGGAGTGAACAGAACATGTTAATGGAATGTATATGTTGATACGTGCATGTATCAGTGTATGTGTGAACCATATGATGATAAGAGCAGCTGGATGAGAGTGGAGGGCCTACGGGAACTTTATTTCTTTTTGTTTATGGATATAATCTAATTTTTGACAATGTAATGTAGTATTTGGGCACTTGAAAGAATGGGATTTTTAAAACATTTGGGATGTGACTCTATATAAAGGGAACCTGATATATATATACATATATATATATGTGTATATATATATATATATATATATATATATACACATATATATATAATATATATATATATATCTTCTATAATAATAAAAGCAAAATATGCTAATTAGACCAGATATCCTTCTGGATGACCTTTCAGACAAAGCTGGGGCTGCAAGGGAAGCCCAGATCCCAGGTGCCAGGTTCCAGAGGGAAGCTGGTGCTGGCAGCCAGGGGAAGGAAGGCCTATTTTGCAAAAATTTCATGCATCTGATCTCTAGTGTGTATAGATAGAGATAGAGATAGAGAGAGAGAGATAGAGAGATAGAGATAGAGATAGAGATAGAGATAGAGATAGAGATAGAGATAGAGATAGAGATAATAGTATAGATGTACTGGTTAATAATGCAGATTTTTTCAATAGATGGAGTTACACATATGTTGATATATGCAATTTGATATGTATGCTATTTTGTATTGACAACAAAACTTCATCTCAAATTTTCTGAAAGTATTAACATCATAGATATTTTTATACTTAAAAATGTTGAATTTCATGCCAAAAAAAGAGCATTTGCAGGAAGTTTTATTTTTTAAATTTCTTTATTGATTAAAGTATTACATATGTGTCCTTATCCCTCCATTACCCTTCCCCCAAACCGCCCACTCAGGCTCTCATGCCCCTGTTGTCTGTGTCTATTAGTTAGGCTTATACGCATGCATATAAGTCCTTTGGTAAATCTTCCCCCCTTACTCCCACCCTCCACTACTTTCCCTCTGAGGTTTGACAGTCTGATCGATGCTTCTCTGTCTCTGGATCTGTTTTTGTTCATCAGTTTATTTTGTTCATTATATTCTATAAATGAATGAGATCATGTGATATTTATATTTCTCTGACTGGCTTATTTCATTTAGCATAATGCTCCCCAGTTCCATCCATGTTGTTGCAAATGTAAGAACTCCTTTTTTTACCACAGCATAGCATTCCATTGTGTAGATGTACCACAGTTTTTAATCCACTCATCTGCTGATAGGTACTTAGGCTGTTTCCAAATCTTAGCTATAGTGAATTGTGCTGCTATGAACATAGGGGTGCATATATCCTTTCTGATTGGTGTTTCTAGTTTCTTCGGATATATTCCTAGAAGTTGGATAACTGGGTCAAATAGAAGTTCCAGTTTTAGTTTTTTGAGGAAATTCCATACTGTTCTCCACAGTGGCTACACCAGTCTGCATTCCCACAAGCAGTGCACCAGGATTCCCTTTTCTCTCCATCCTTGCCAGCATCTGTCATTTGTTGATTTGTAGATGATAGCCATTCTGACAGGTGTGAGATAGTACCGCATTGTCATTCTGATTTGCATCTCTCGAATAATTAGTGACTTTGAGAATGTTTTCATGTGTCTCTTGGCCTTCTTTCGAAGTTTCTATGTAGGTCCATTGCCCATTTTTTTTTTTTATTGGATCATTTATCTTCCTTTTATTAAGTTTTATGACTTCCCTATAAATGTTGGATATTAAACCTTTATCAGTGATAACATTTGCAAATATGTTCTCCCATGCAGTGGGCTTTTCTTGTTGATGGTTTCTTTTCCTGTACAGGAGCTTTTTATTTTGCTGTAGTCCCATTTGTTTATTTTCTCTTTAGTTTCCACCTCCCTAGGGGCAGTATCAGTAAAGAAATTGCTTTGACATTTGTCTGAGATTTTGCTGCCTGTAGATTCCTCTAGTATTTTTATGCTTTCCCATCTTATGTTTAAGTCCTTTATCCATTTTAAATTTATTTTTGTGTATGGTGTAAGTTGGTAGTCTAGTTTCATTTTTTGCATGTATATGTCCAATTTTTCCCAACACCATTTATTGAAGAGAATGTCTTGACTCCATTGTATGATCATGCCTCCTTTGTCAAATATTAATTGAGCATAGTGCTTTAGGTCAATATCTGGGTTCTTTATTCTATTCCATGTTTCCATGTCTGTTCTTGTGCCAGTATCAGAACAGTGGCTTTGTAATACAGATCCCACCTACTTTGTTCTTCTTTCTCAGGATTGCTGCAGCTATTCGGGGTCTTTTTTTTTAAGCCAGATGAATTTTTGGAGTTCATTCTAGGTCTATGAAATATGCCATTGGTATTTTAATGGGGAGTGCATTGAATCTATAGATGCTTTGGGTACTATGGACATTTTGATGATGTTGATTCTACCAATTCATGAACACAGTATGTTTTTCCATTGTTTATGTCTTCCTCTATCTCTTTTTTCGGTGTCCTGTAGTTTTCTGCATATAGGTCTTTTACCTCCTTAGGTAAGTTTATTCCCAGGTATCTTAATTTTTTTGGTGTGATGGTAAATGGGATTGCTTTTTTAGTCTTTCTTTCTGTAAGTTCACTATTGGTATATAGAAATGCCATAGATTTATTGGCATTCATTTTGTATCCTGCTACATTGCCAAATTCATTTATTAAGTATATTAGTTTTTATGTAGTTTTTCGGGTTTTTTATGTACAATATCATGTCATGTACAAATAAGGACAGCCTTACTTCTTCTTTTCCAATTTGAATGCCTTTCATTTTTTCTTGTTGTCTAATTGCAATGGCTAATACTTCCAGTACTATGTTGAACAGGAGTGATAGGAGTGGGTCTCCCAGTCTTGTTCCTGTTCTTAGGGGAAATGATTTTAGTTTTTGCCCATTGAGTGCTGTTTGCTGTGGGTTTATCATATATAACTTTTATTATGTTGAGATATGATCCTTTTATTCCCTCATTGTTTTTATCAAGAAAGGGTGTTGGATTTTGTTAAGTGCTTTTTCTGCATCAATTGATATGACTATGTGATTTTTATCTCTCAATTTGTTTATATGATGTACCAAGTTTATTGATTTGCAGATATTGTACCATCCTTACATTCCTGGGATAAATCCTACTTGGTCATGGTATATGATGTTTTCTGATCTACTGCTTGATCCGATTTGCTAGAATTGTGTTGAGGATTTTGGCATCTATGTTCATGAGAGATATTGGCCTGTAATTCTCTTCCAGTGTGTTGTCTTTATCTGGTGTGGTATTAGGGTGATGCTGGCTTCATAGAAGCAGCTTGGAAGTGTTCCTTCCTCTGGAACTTTCTGGGATAGTCTGAGGAGTATAGGTTTTAGTTCTTCCTTGAATGTTTGGTAAAACTCTCCTGTGAAGCCATCTGGCCCTGGGCTTTTGTTTGCTGAAAGTTTTTTGATGACTGCTTCAATTTCTCCATAGTTACAGGCATATTGAGATTTTTGCAATCTTCCTGATTGAGTTTTGGGAGGTTGTATTTTTCTAGGAATATGTGAATTTCCTCCAGGTTGTCTAGTTTGTTAGAATAGAGTTGTTCATAATGCAGGAAGTTTTAATTCATTATTTTGAAGAAAAGTGCTGCTTAATTCTTTGGAAAACTTATGGTGAATATGCTTCATCTCAAGATATTTGTGAACGCTGGATTAAATGCTTTAAAAGTGATGATTTCTATGTGAAAGACAAAGAACATCCAGGTCAACCGAAAAAGTTTGAAAACCATCAGTTATAAGCATTATTGGATGAAGATGCATGTCAAACCCAAAAACAACTTGCAGAAAGATTAAATGTTGCTCAGCAAACAATTTTCAAACATTTACAAGCAATGGGAAAGATTTTAAAGGAAGGGAAATGTGTGCCAAATCAACTGAATGAAAGACAAATTGAAAACCAAAAAGTCATCAGTAAATGTTGCTTCAACAGCATCGAATTGTGACTGGCAATGAAGAGTAGATTTATTTTGAGAAACCCAAATGCACAAAATCCTGGGTTGACCCAGGTCAACCATCAACATTGAGTGAAAGACCAAATCACTTTGGAAAGAAGACAACGCACTGCATTTGATGGGATCAAGAAGGTGTGGTGTATTATGAGCTTCTAAAACCAGGTGAAACCATTAATGCTGATTGCTACCAACAACAAATAATCAATTTGAACCACACTTTGATCATAAAATGACCAGAATGGGCCTGAAGACACAACAAAGTAATTTGGCTTCATGATGATATACCATCACCCACTTTAATTACCACTTGTTCTAATCAATGGCACATACACTTTCTGAGTAACACTTCAAAACACATGAAGAAGTGGAAAATTGGGTCTCTGAATGGTTTGCCTCAAAACAAGAAAAGTTCTATTGGGATGATATCCACAAATTACTGAAAGATGGGGGAAATATGTAGCTAGTGAGGGACATTACTTTGAATAAAGCATTTTTTATGTTTCCCTTGAAATTATTGTGTTTTCTTTGATTACACAATCCACATTATTAACTGTTATGTACTATATAGATTTTTTTATTGATTATATTGATTTCAGAGAAGAAGGGAGAAGGAGAGAGACAGAAATATCAATGATGAGAGAGAATTATCTACCAGCTGCCTCCTACACGCCCCTTCCCCCACATTGAGAATCAAGCCCACAATCTGGGCATGTGCCCAGACTGGAAATTGAATGGTGACCTTCTGGTGCATAGGTCAATACTCAACTACTGAGCCATACTGGTTGGGCCTGAATTATATTTTAATGAACAAACTGTGTATAAAAAATTGGGAGAGAGTCTTGGATCTTAGGCAGTAATACAAAATTATCTGAAGCATGCGTCTGGTTAGACTGACTTAGAAAAGCAGATATGATAGCAGAACTGTGCAAATGGAGAGTCACAGCCAGGAAGTCATCCTCTTGCTCAAGGGGGCAGATATGTACCTTGAGAACACAGGGAAAGCCCAGTCAGAAGACACAACCTCCTGAAGGAATGCTCCAAAATGAGCAATAAGAAGTCCTAAACAACACCAGTAAAATGGGCAGGCACACAGAGATTTACAGCAAAGTGACTACCAAGAAAATACCAACATCTGCACTGGCCACTGAGGCCATGCACCTACTGACCCAAACCACTCACTCTTTTCTAAAGGTGAGCAAACAGACCCTCAATATCCTCTCCCATTGAAACTGTTTTCATCAAAGTGACTTCCTTGGCCGTACTTCCATGTTCAGCTAACAGTCTGCATGTCTCTCCTTCCCTTTGCAGCAAAACTCTTCCAGAGATATCTGTAGTCCTCGCATCTAATTTCTCATCTCCCATTCTCTCTTGAGATAGGTCAATTTGATTTTTGCTCCCTCCAATTCCTCCAAACTGTTCTTATCAAGCTCACCATTGCACTCCATCTTGCTAAATCCAATGGAAACTCATCATTTCTCTTTCTACTTGACTTGTCAACAGCATTTGTCACATTCATCATTTCCTGCCTTTGAATAATTCACAGGATTTCCAAGCACCAGACACAGGTTCCTACTAACTCACTGGCCACAGCATTTCCATCTGCTTTGCTGCCTTTTCCTTATCAATTTCATCTCCTAACATGGGGGTGCCCCAGAAGCCAGCCCAACTCTTTTCTACTTATTTTTACTCTCTTGGTGATATTATCTATTCAATGGCTTTAAATATCATCTACATACCAGAGACTCTCAGATTTATCTCACCAGTTCCTACCTTACAAAACTTGAAACCCAATTTGCCTACTTGTTACCTCCATTTGTATATATTAACACACTTCCCCCATAAATCTAACTCCTTCTTCTCTCTTCTGCCTCTCAGCTGATGGCAATTCAACTTCTTAGGTTGCTTAGGCCAAAAAAAAGTCTTGAAGCCATTTTTTACTATTCTTTCTCTCACACATTACATCTAATCTATCAGGAATCCTATTGTCTCAACCTTCAAAAGCAAGACAGTATTTCACTTCCTTTTACAACTTCCACTGTTACTATCCTGGTCAAAGCTTACCATCTCTTGCCTATATTATTGCAATAGCTGGTCCTTCTGCTACCATCCTCTTCCAACCTCCAAAATATATTTAACTCAGGAGACAGAGTGATTCATTAAAACATAAGTCATATAATAGTAGTCTTCTTCTGAAAATCCTCCAATGGCCACTGTTTCTTTTTTTTACAATTCACTTCCTTCTGTGATAGTACCACCCACATTCCACATATCACTCTCCATCCAGTAGTCATGACCTTTCTAAATGAGAAATTAAATCATGGCCACTCTCCAATTAAAAGCCCTTCAATGGGCTCTTAGCAACCTCAGGATGAAGTCAAAGTTCCTCAGGTCCACCATGGCCTTCTTGGGGAACTCCACCCATTTCTCCTTTTCTAGTCTTGCTTCATCTATGGGCCAGGAGCCTTGATGAGCTCATTTGACTACCATTATTCTGTATAACCTGTTATTAGAATACTTTCTAAAGAGTTGTCCTCTTTATGTGAATTTGATATCCGTAACAGATTTTTAGTTCTTTGTGATTGGAGTCACATATCCTATTTTATTTTCTCTCCATTTATCAGCTCCCTCCTAATAGCAGGTCATTTGATACTTGTTTAATTAGTGGGAAAGAACAGACAATGTAAGTTGTGTAAAGGGATGATTGGTGTATTCCTGGGTTGATTTCCTTCCCCCACCTGCAGTGGCTATTATAAAATGTTCTATAGAATGGTCAATGCGCTAGCATATCAGTACAACTCATTTTTCAATTTCTTTTCAATTTTGTTTTCAACAAAAAACAAATGACTTTACCTGAATATGTTGCCTAAACTGACAGGATGTATACTACAAAGAGTGAATCCTGATGTCAACCACGGACTCTGGGTGGCAATGATGTCAATGTGGGTCCACTGATTATAACAAATGTGTCACTATGGAATGTCAACAGTGGGAAGTATTGTGTGTGTGTGGAGGTGGGGGTGGAGGGGGACAGGGGACATATGGGAGTTTCCTGTACTTTCTGCTCAGTTTTACTATGAACCTAAAACTGCTCTAAAAAATAAAGTTAATTAATTTTTTTGTTTGTTTTAAAGATGGGGGAAGGGAGTTTAAGCTTTTTTCACACTCTTTGCTCAACATTTTCTACTGGCAAATCTGTCTTTGCCATTATGGGATATTTCTGGATGGACAACTTCATGAACTCCACAAACTTATAAAAAGAGACCATAGTCTACCCAATGTAGGACTAGTTATAACATTTAAAAAGAAAAATGTTTAGCCAAGAGAGTCTGGAGAGAACCCAGTGAAAACTGATCAATAATGGCACAGAGAGCAGGACATGGAAAGACAAAGAAGTTCACTGTTTGGTCTAGAGTCACACTGCTCAATTCTGAAGTGACTAGGCACAAGTGGCTATTTAAACTCAAATGTAAATTAGTTAAAATTACATTAAATTGAAATTTCAGTTCCTCTGTCATATTAGCCACTTTCCCAGGGGTCCATCCATCCATGTGGCTGGTGGTAACTGTCCTGGATGGCACAGACACAGAATTTTTATTTTATTTTATTATTTTTTTATTGATTTTTCACAGAGATGAAGGGAAAGGGATAGAAAGCCAGAAACATCGATGAGAGAGAGACATCGATCAGCTGCCTCCTGCATGCCCCCTACTGGGGATGTGTCCACAACCAATGTACATGCCCTTGACCTGAATCGAACCTGGGACCTTTCAGTCCCCAGGCTGATGCTCTATCCACTGAGCCAAACCAGTTTCGGCCAGAATTTTTATTTTTAATCCTCTCCTGGGGATATGTTTTATTGATTTGAGAGAGAGAGAGAGAGAGAGAGAGAGAGAGAGAGAGAGACATTGATGTGAGAGAGAAACATCAATCAATTGCCTGTCACACACACCCCAACTGGAGAATCAAACTCACAACCCAGTTATGTGCCCTGACCGGAAATTGAATCTGAGACCTTTCAGGACAATGTTCCAATCAACTGAGCCACACCTGCCAGGGCCAGACACAGACAGCTCTCACCTGGAATAAATGCTTAAGCTTTGTGGACCAAACAAATGGTCTCTGTAGTAACTAACTCTTCACCGCCTTTGTATATACTGTGAAAGCAGCCATAGACAATATGTAAATGAATGGACATGTTTCCAATAAAGCTTAGTTTACAAAAGCAGGATTTGGTCTGCAGGTGATTTTGCCAAGCTCTGGCCTGGAGGAACCATTCCAAGTCTAGGAACTTGCAACTCCCAGAAGGTTTTAAGTAATGATAAGGCATCTAACCATAGGCACTATCAGCAAAAGCTGCAGACTGTCTAGCTAATATGGCTAGCACATAGCTGAATCTTTATTTATTAGGATACCTCTACATTATCATGACTAATAAAATTCAGATGCATTTAAAATCAGTACTGCTTGCAAAGGAACATCTGTCATTGTGCATTATTCTCAAGAAATGAACCGTGAATTTTATCTCTTTTATTATGTTTCTCTAATACAAGCAATGCTCATTTAATTTAGAAAAATGAGAAAGCAAGATCAAAAGGAAAGGGGAATTACCTAAGTTCCTACTCAGGAGACTTTTAACCATTGTTAACATTTAAATATGAACAGGTGGTTCCTTTCCTGGGCGCCGTATTCCCAGTACCTACAACAGTGCTGGGTGAAGGATAGGCACTCAACAAAATTTTTTTTTGAATAAAAAATGATTGCATATTACAAATATAGGAGCACTCATCAATGGACTTTAGGAATTCTGTAAACTTCTGATGGCATTAGTAATGCTGGGTATATGTGAGCATTTCTGGAGGAGTCTCTAGTTTGTATTGGACTACCAAAGATGTCATGCCCTAAAAAGGTGGAGACACCCTTAGTCATCCCCAGGACAGAGCTCACAAGTCCTTCGAGTTTCTGTCCATCAATGGCTGGACACCTAGAAAGATAGACAGTTTTCTTGGGGCAGTCTTCCATGACTAACCAAAATCATTCGCATCCAAACCATACCAGGCAGAAGAGCTGCTTGGCCTTAACAAAATTTCACCTGGAAAAAACAGGGAAGGGAGATTCTAGTGTTTTTAAGTCTGAAGATATGGATCCAGCATATGGAAAAAGATGCCCTATGACCTTCCCAAGAAGTTCAGGCTTGTTTTACCTCTTTAGGTTGCTGTCAGCTCTATAAGCTCAGCATTGTGTCAACCGCCAAGTCAACCATCCTCATGATGAGGAGTTAACACCAAAACATAGGGAAGGTTTTCTGCCTTAAGATGCTAATGTGGAGGGAAATAACTTGAGATTTACAGAAACTCATTTAGAGTTCTCTTGGGCGTTTTACCTGCCTTTGTTGCCCGAGGATTCACGTTTAGGTTTCTTTTCTGAACCTTCATCATTGAACAGTCAAATCAGGGCCATTAATTGCTAAGAGTAAAGGTCTTTTTGGTGCCTAATGAAATCTTCAGGGAAGCAGACTTCTTAGCAGTTCTATTCATAGAATATGCATTTTCCTGGCTCCCCCTCTTATCACTGAGAGCATGAGAAGCAGGAGTTCTTTGCTTCAGAGAAAATGATCATTCTGCCCCTCCCACTTATTCTCCACCTGGAGTCCTAAACCAATTATGACACCCCAGTCATTTCCAAGAGCACCCACTGTGTTATCACAAAGGGGGGATTAGGACTTCAAACTGAGATACTGCCAAGAGCTAATCATTGCTCAGAAACAAAGGGCCCTGTTTTTATGCAAATGGGCAGAGTTATAAAGAGTCTGCAGAGATAATGACCAAAAATGTAATCTATGATAAACAGATTTATGGCTAACACAAGATGTGTGCTTCCAAATTCACAGGCAAACAAAGTGGCAGTTGATTCTTTAAAGGGATGTTATACCCAGATTTAAACCTAGGATGAGAAAATCCCCTGAAGTCTAACAGTCCCATTTCTTTCATGAAGTTGGGAGCCTGCCTGTGCCTTAAATGAGACACAGCTGTAAGAAGAACCTGCTCAAAGGCATACTGCACCTCACATGGCAGTAAGTCTAAAATTCAGCCCCTGACTTCCTCCCACCATGCCTCACAGACAGGGCATTTAGCCCAGTCATCTTCAGCCAATGGCAGCTCCATTCTTGAGTTGCTCCAGACAAAACCCCTGAAATCACCTCCTTCCCTCCTCTCCTGCTCCATTCCACATCTGACCTGTCAGCAAATCCTGTTGGGTCCAAGTCTACCCCTTCTCACCATGTCCCCTGCCTCCACTCTT